>CATIWM010655364.1:0-50226 GCA_949671775.1 Mallotus repandus
AGCCCAACACTAAGGGTGAACCACGTTAAAATTTTGGTGTCATTTATTATTATTTATACGGTAGGTTTTACCGCCTATCTTATTCATCTATTGGCCGGTTTGACCGCCTCCATATATTTATTTGTTCGATTATTTCTGCAGTAATTTTTATTTGTCTCAGTTAATATTATTCCGCTGCACCAACGCTGTCCAATTTTTCCAACATGGTGCTCTTTTTTATGTTAACTAAGTCAGAAATCAAAATTTATGTTTTAAAATATTTTTAAAAATAAATTATCGCTCTATTATTTTTAATTAAATAATATTTTAAATTTTAATTATATTAAATTATTAAAAGAAATTTATTGTTATTATAATTTTATTGAGTTGGAATCAAATTAATCAGTGTGTAGGTAAAAAATTTCGAAGCATAATGCATGTGTTATGCTCCCAAGAATAATAAAAATAAAGATAAATTGCTATTTATCTCTATATTTTGATCTAATATATTATTTTATTTTTAATATTTAAAAAAATATTTATTTATTTATAATATTTGTAACAGTTAACACTCATTAATTCTCTATTAAGAATGAAATAGTAAATAAATTTATAAATATAAAAAATAAATAAAATATTATATTAAATCAAAACATAACACAGTAGATAAATAGTAATTCACCGAAAAATAAACCCATTTTCTTCTTAATTTGTGTTATTTTCCCCTACCCAACCGAACCAGCCAGTGGCCCCACCTTCAGGATTACAATCTAGCAGAGATATATGTAGTCCTCACCATGATAATCTATATAAGCATAATACATATATAACTCATGTATTTGTTATTTTTTACTAATTTAATACATTAATTTGTAATTTTATTATTTTGACACATAAACTTAATTAAAATACATTAATTCACATATTAATACATCTATTATCCTTACATTTGTCATTTTTTTATCAATTTAATATCTCTATTTGTAATTTTTGGTCAGTTAAACTCTTATAATATAACACATACTGATTCGATATTCTGTACTATATGTGTTAAAAAGGGTTTAAAATTATATTTTAGCAAAATTTAGGTATTAAAATGATAAAACTATAATTTGATATATCAAATTGATAAAAAATAACAAATATAGAAATCATGTATGAATTACGCCATATACTATAATATATATTTGTTTTGTTTTTACGACAATTTTAATTGCCAAAATGGCTTTACATGGACAAAAATATCTTCATGTTGGCGTTCTCTAGTGCCTCACCAATGATTTTTATGAACTGATGTCATTAATATGTCAGCATTTACCTTTTTCTTACCCTTTCCATGACAATATATAGTAGATATAGTCTGCACTACTGATTATAATATATGCTAGAGTCAATTAAATGTGAAATTTTTTTAAATATTTTTTTAATAGGAAGATAAAGATTAAATTTTAATCTATCCGATGTCTTAAAATCGATATCTTAACGAGAGTTGATGTCATTGAATTACTTAATCTTCACTTTTAAATATTAAATCATACAATTTTATTAAAAAATGTTATACATACACATTCTATGAGAAATAATGAAATAAAAGGAATACAATAAAATATAAAATATGATTTGTGTTTCTTTCATTTAAATGATATTTTGTATATATATCAATGATTTAGATTAAAAAATTATAATTATTTTTTATTTTACTTTAAATCTTATTGATTAGATTATATTGCAATTAAAAATCATAATTTATTATTACTATAGCCATATTGTTATTTGTAATTTGCTTTATTAATGTAAATACTAAGGGTTGGCAACTTGGTGCGAACATACAGCCTGACCCTGGCTAGACATCTTATCCTGCCGTTGATCATGCACCCACTTCCTGATTCTGAGCTCATGGACCCCCTCCTCGCTCTCTCGCAACTTCCAAGGACCTATCCCTTCCTTGCCTCCCTCGCTGGAATCCTTTTTTTTATTTATAAGTCTTTGCTGTACTCTATCAACATATCCTTAATTTGACGGCCAAGAAAATGATCTATAAGACACTTTTTTTTTTTCTAAAAATATTATAAAATTTAAATTCCAATATTTTTTGGCTATACATTAATGGAGAAGGAGAGAACATCAATGTGGACGGGCAGAGTCTCAAATTCAAAATTTCAGAAATGGTGATAACTTGACTATTTAGATTGAACTTTAAGCGAATTTAATATTTTATCAAAATTATTATAATTATTTTATACAGTTATATTGAATTAATTATTAAATATTTTTATCATTTGTATTATTAATTTTTTACTATTTTTATAATTCTATTTAAATTAGAATGGATTAAATAGAGTTGAATAGATTTGGAATACATACAATTTTGATAAAAAAAAATTATTAGATATTTTTATCAATAAAAACATATTATTATAAGTAATTAGTTATTATTTGCTTACAATTAGCCAATATATAGTTGTTTGTTTTCAATTATAATTCATTTCCGTAATTTCAGTCAATTAGTCTAGAACTTATCTACAGCTAATCATTGTATGGAATTGACAAAATAATCAATCATTTATCATAGGGATGTGATTAGTTCAGTTCTATCTCATTAAAACAAAACATGAAAAAATGTTGAGATAAGTATGAAGAGAATTAAAAAAAATTTAATTAGTGGCTGCTTAATTTTGTTGGTTTTGTCTAAAAGAGAATTAATTAACAAAACCAAAAAAAAAAAAAAAAAGAAAGAGTGGAAGGAAAGGTAGATGTGAGCGAAGTATAAGGCTGTGTATCGTGGGACCCGGCACCGTTTCCTCTATCACTCTCTCCAGCTCACATTTCACCACTTTCTTTTGTATTTGCTGGCACTCTCTCTACCATACCATACCATACCATACCATTATACCATTTGCCCTATACACCATACCACACCACAATCCTCAATTTCCAATTCAATTCCCTACCATTTGCCCCCCTCCTTCTCTATCTTTGATGTAGGGATATTATTAATACCCTCATGGAAGAACCCGTTCTTTTAAATATTTAATATTTCGATATCCGGTAATCACATATGATTTATAATTATTATGGTAATCACAAGTATTAATTTTTTTAAGAAATTTAAACCCTTTTTTTTTCTCTTCATCTTGATTTCTGTCTATATATACATGCTTCACTATACCTCTTGTTTCTTTATTCCTTTCCTACTACTAATACAACTACAACTACAAAAATTACTGTATTATTGTTCTTGTTGTTTCTATATACACCCATTAATTATTATGATGAGTTTTTGTAAAAAAAGTGTCCATTCTTTGTTGGGTCTTACCATTCCCATGAATAATCTTATTGATTGCTCCAATAATGATAACAAGAATAATGATAGTAATGATGTTGATGATGATCATCAACAAAAACTTTCTTCTTCCTCTAAATATTTATGCTTTCCTGTTTTAACTAGTACTGGTAGTGGTTTAGGTTTAATTACTTCTAGTGATATTGATACATATAAGACACCACCAAATGTTCTTGAATCTGCAACTTTCAAGTCATCATCTCCACTTTCTTCTTCTCCTTCTTCTTCTTTGCCCTCTCCTCTTCCTCCTCCTCTTCCTCTTCTTTCCCCTCCATTGTTCAAGAAAGACCCTGGTGGTATTGGTTTCATTGATGATGTGGGTGGTGGTGTTAATGGGTTAATGTCTTGTACTGAGAGTTTGGGGTTTGAGAGTTGTGATGAAAGAAGAGTTGATGATGAGATTGATGAGTTGGGTTCAAGGACATCGTCGTCGTGGTCCTCGTCATCTTCATCATCAACAATTAAGGTTAATTGGAGGAAAGTTGGAGGAAGAAGAGAGGTAAAGAAATTTCCACCACCGCTTTCTTCTCTAAATCATAACGGGCAGCCAAGTTTTTTTCTCCGGCCGGTGAGACAGAATGGAAGATTGGAGCTGACTGAGGTTAGAATTGACAGGCCTGAGATTTTACGTGCTCATCGTGAAGATGGAAGGTTGAGGTTGCATCTTATTAGAGACGAAGAAGACGATGGCGATACAGATACTAATCTTGAAGAATATCAAGAACCTCAAGAATATGAACCAAAAGAAGAACAACAAGAGTTGGAGGGAGACCAAAAAGATGATGAAGAAGAAGAAGAAGAAGCGATAAGTGGGGAATGGAGGTTTCCGGTGACTGGAGAAGGGCTTAGGAGGTGTCATGAGCTAGTAAAACATCACCACCACCACCACCACCATATCAATCACCAACATAACTTGCATGTATGGAGCCAGCAATGTGTGACGACAAGGTGAAGGTAGAGTGGGGAGATGGGGATATGATTAATATTATATATTGTGTGAGTCTATCTGTAATCAGGGTGTCATTTTGGACTGGTATTGTTAGTTTTTCCAGAATATATCTGCTGGGAAACTATCTGAATTCATATAAATATTTTGGTTGATGTGTCTCAACCAAATTTGATGGTGGAATCTCTGGACTTCACAGCTATGTCTGAAATGGCCTGTAGCTAAAAACACAAGAGAAGAGAATGGGAAGACAGGAGAAGAGAAATTAATCAGTGAATTTTTTTTTTTAACACTTGAGAAAGTTTTTTCTAATAAAGTTGGCAAATGTCAAATACCATTATAATTTTTCATCTCCAAAAAGGGAAAAAAAGAGAGTCACTGTATCTGGTCTAAGAATTGAACATGTAGAATCTTTGTGTTATTACTTAAATATTGACTTTGTCTTTCACCAGATTAATTCAAAACCAAAAAAAAAAAAAAAAAGGGAAGAAATAATACACATATAATTGTGCCATTATTATATGTAATTATTTCTTATAAAGTGTGATTTGTGTGCTTGTAATGTTCTTTTTTTCCTTCTCCTCCTTAAATGGGTGGAATTATTCGTTTTTGTTTTTGATCCATCTGTGTTGATATGTTGTGAACAAAGTTGCACATATATATGTACACTAGTCATGAGATTCATGATGGTGGTTGGACGTGTAGCTTTGGTTAGCTACACTGAGACTTTGAATTGCACAACCAATTAGTGCTTGACATTTTTATTGCCCAGCTACAACATCACTGATAAATATGATCACATTAGAGGCAGAGATTTTGTAGATGTGTATTATGATCACAAGTAGGGTTGTAAAAAAGCAATGGAGAGGGACTGCAATTGAAGTGACACAAACAAAAGTTTCTACCAGAAAAAGTAGAAACATGGGAAAAGTCTTCTCAACACAAAAGGTTCTACGAGAAAAAGTATGATGCAAGGTGAAGCAAAAAGGCGTCGACAGCAGGGTTCGAACCTGCGCGGGCGAAGCCCAACAGATTTCAAGTCTGTCTCCTTAACCACTCGGACATATCGACTTCGGTGCAAACTACACGTTTAGCAGAACTTTAAAAGTAATATCTTACTATTTGCTTTTATAATATTGGTTTATTTGAAAAAAAAAATCATCAGTATTTTTTTTACAACTTAATCACATCTTTCTAATTTTGAAAAATTAAAATACAAATTTTAAAATAATAATATCAACTGTGGGAACTACATGCTTGCCTGGCAGGCGAAAATTGTTTTATTTGTCCACATCAAACAACCCCAAATTCACCTCCTCACCGTTTTTACTAGAGAATGAAATTACATGTTCAATCGAAAACACCTCCTCCCAACCATCTTCTTCCTTATTCGGGATCAATTGATGTAGAAAAGTGAAAAAATTTATAGCTGCCATACAAGCATGTCGTCCCGCACTTAACATTGGAGTTTGAAAATGCAAACATTTGTAAATTTATATTTTAATTTGCCAAAGTTAGAAAAATGTGATTAAATTGCAAAATGGGTAAAGGTCAGAATTTTTTTTGACAAATAACCCTAAAATATTTGATATTACATGCTTTTTGTTTTTTCCTTTTAAACCATATATTAAGTTCTAGTTACTTATATGGATGGACTTACTGGATAAAGTCAAATCACATCAACTACTATTTCAGGAAGCTGAAGCATAGATACATAGAATTGGTTCAAATAATTAAGGATTAGGAAGTTACAATTTGTCACCGTCAAATGTCAAGCACAAGAATCACTATCATGAACCTCAGAAGCTTTTTTTGCACGGCATGCATTTTGCTTAGCTAACGACACTTGAACGTTCATTAATCACTTCCTGGAAATCTTCCAGAGAAGAGAAATATGAAAAAAAGGAACATATATTGGCAAATGAGATGCTTTTTATCATATTAACTGCTGTGTAGTGCACCATTGCCAAATGAAACTTGAGCTTGATCAATAAAATCGTTTCTCTCGGAAGGCTTTTCAAGACTCAAATCAAGTCAGAATCAGATTTTTTTTGCATTTGTGCTTGACACTGCCAGGTTGCTGGTGACTGGAGATCACACACCTCCCCTGTGCTATGACTCACTCACTCAGGCTTGGTGTACTCAAGTAGCATGTGTGGAGAACGATAAATTTTCACCAATGTCCAATAAAGGACCTCTTCAACTTCAAGCTCATTTTCTGCTCTTGCAGCATAAATATCCTCACAGATTGCTAACAACCTGCATTCACCGTGCAACCAAACCAAATACGATCTTTAGAAGGGCTTAAGTTGACAAGTTTTGACTTATGCTTGTATTTTGAAGCTAGGAACGAATAGCCATTAATTTCGCATCACAGCTATAAGGAACATGACTTGGCATATAGCTGGTGTAACAAAGATCTTGATGGTTCTCATTCCGTTAACAATCAGTAGTATGTAAAGCAGCAGAACCCATCTAAAGCATAGCAAATTATGAGATGAAAAGGATCACAATGGGCTTTGGTGCTTCGTCAAATGTTGAAAGCACCAAGATCAATGTCTAGCGTAACTTGAGCTGTAGCAATATTCAGAAAAATTATGAAGCAGAGATGAATATCTACAGAAGTAACAACTTTGCTTACCTGTCACAAGAAGGAAGATTCTCGAAAGGTATCCTCATTCTGAGGTCAGAGCATTGCAGTCTGATGAAACGGCCAACTGCCAGCACAAAGGTGATGTAGAGACCCCAGATACTGAACTTGCTAAGTGTTTCACCTAGAATGCCCTCTGAAAAAGAGTAACATCAACAGTTCAACTGATGAGCAGCAGCAGCATACAAAAAAATCTACAATAATCACACTTATGATGAATACTTACGTGGTGTTTCCTCAGACACAATTATAGCCATAGGACCTGCAAACTCACCACATCCGGATGAGAAATCAATATCATGGAAAGACCACCATTCTGGATCTCCATGATTCATAACAAGATCCCCACTAACCAGATCTACCTGTTGTTTTTTATGGTAACTGATTAATTGAGACTGATGGATTACATTACATTTCTTTTAACAGAATTTGAGAATCTTAAATCTAAAAAGTGTCGAATGTTGTTTAATGGTTCTCTGACTTTTAACTGTATGGACAACTGATTTTATCAGATTCCTTTTATGGTAATAAGTATCCAATTTCAAAAAAAATCCTAAAAAAAAAACAGCATAGCATAGCATCACTGCTCGGATATTCAATTCAATTCTCCATGTGAAAGTACCATTTCTTCTCAAAAGAATAAAACAAGAAACATACCAACTCTTCCAAAAGCCGCACTTCGCCAGAACCTGTGACTCGAAAGTATCTTGGATAGACATTATCTATCCTGAAACTTCTAGTAGTACCGTTTAGTACTGCCATTACTTCTGAATATGTTGGAAGATCCTCCTCTTGAACAGTCAATTCATACCTCACAACTTCTTTTCCTTTGGGCCGATCTCTAGTTAACTGCCAAGAAAAGATGATGTTCATGCTCCACCTGAGAGACTCCATGTATCTGGCCTGGACTACAGGTGGAACAAGCCATAAGGAGCTAGCATCAGCTTGGCAGCATATCAATTGAATGTCTTTCTTATCATATGCATGTAAATAACCTGGAGGATCCAGATCAACATGTGGACCAATTTCATCCCATGAAATCTTTTCACACAATGTTGTCTCATATAGTGTTAATCGTCCACTAGTTGTCCGCATATCAATCCGAATGCTGGCTTCTTTAATTGGGTTAGCAATGTTCGTAGGATTCCCACTGCTATACATCTGTCCATGGAAGTAGACCACATATATATTCTTCAGAAGTATGCAATACTAAAGCTGGATTTGCCATCTCACAGTATAAAGTCTACATATCAATGCTCTGAAAGATGCCAATTGAATAGAAGTTTGCATATATCACCAGTTTTGGGCCATCGTGCCATGAATCATGACTCATATAAGGTTCCTAGGTGCTGAGAATGACACCCTATGGAATACTAATTGCTCACGCTTCCTGCTAATACTGATTTATAGTTCTACATTGAATAAAATGAATTATAAAAAGAAAAACACTACTATTCTACATGTTATCCATACCAGCATAGGAGTCCATATAACACACATCAATACGAAGAACAAGCATATCCCATTGCAAAACTTGGTCATTTTGGTTTGCTTTTCTCCTGGTTTGTGCTTCGCTCTATTCAGATCCACATCACATTTAACAAGAAACAAGCTAGCATGAATGTCCTCCAACTGCAAAGGGACATTAGATTAAATACAGAAATAAACATGTGTATCATACACTCAAACCACTAGTAAGAAGACATAGAAGAATGACGACTATCAAACTCTACAACACTATCTTGTTCATGATATCCATAACATAATAAATATATTTGTATCCTGTGCAATGTATGATGACCAATAACTGATGAATGTTAAATGTATGATGCTTTACCATAGATTTGTGGGTGCAAGCACATATAACATCATTGACAAAGGTGACGATGATAATTATAGTTAGACAGTGTAAGACATACCTTCAGCCAATCATACATAGTCAGGGATGTGGTGGTGCAAGACCAATCAAGCACACATCGCAGTTCATAAAGGAATGGCAGAGCACGATATAGTCGGAAACCCAAATAATTAATTTGTGAAATGCTACTTGTCAAAAACTGCCTATATAAAGTACTTTTATGTGGAATCCCGAATCTTATTTGTGTGGCCTGAAAAGCTAAAGAGATTGCCTTTGTGAAATAGATAGCACGGAGTGCAAATCTTGCAGCATGTCTGTTTTGTAGCTCCATGTTCCAAGCATATCTTGTGATCGAGCATGTAAAGAGGACAAAATTAAAAAGATAGAAGATGACTTTCCCAGTGGCAAATGAACAGAGGTATATAATACGATCAAGCACTATCAAGAAAAAGATCACCTGAAAGAAGGAACATCTTACCTACTTCAGAAATTAGCTTGACATCATTAATATCATGCATCAAAAAAAGCAGGTTTATACTTTACCATTAAGATAAATACAAATTCTTTTGGGAATTGATCTTCAAGCTGATAAACTTCAAGGAACTCAGTGCTGTTTTTCATCACTGATTGATAGAACATGGATACCAAGAAGAAAACAGATAAATCAGCACAAAATGTGTATGCATAGAGATCAATATCTTTCTTTCCCCCACCAATGACCGAGAGTATTGGGTATGGGAATCTTATCGTCTCAACAACACCAGCACGTTCAGCTTGTAGAATCTCAATTGCGACATCTGCTGCTGGAGTTAGTGACTTGTGTAATTCTGCTTGGATACATTCGTTTAAAGGAGAGGCATTTAACACTTCTAAAACAGCCAAAGCAACACTATCATTTTCTGGACTTCTTTCAATACTTTGAACCCGAACCCTACTGATAGAGTGGAAATGATTTGCACTCCTTTGCTGGCATCTTTTTTCATGCATAATCTTGAGTAGCTTGTTGATTCCTGATTTAATTCTCTCAGGCTGAATGCCGTCCCTAGGCCACAAATCAACTTTCATAGACACTTGTACAAAGTAAGGTGGTGTTTCTGCTCTCTGTGTCAGAGATTTCCAGTATGTACAGAGTCCCCTAAAGAATCGTCTCATAAACATTTTAGCAGACAAAATAAACATCCTCACTTTCATGCTGCAGTCCCTAGCATGTTCCTCTTGGCACTTGTTTCTTCTCTTTCCAAAACTGGTTTCAACAATTGTTGCCCACTCACTGTCTCTAGCAGTTATGGAGGTTTGCAGGAGAGTAAATAAATACACCATAAAAAGAGGCAAGTTGCTGATAACAAAAGATGACATGATTTTATGTGCAGGAAAACCTAGTTCCTGAAGAAAACTAATACTGAAAGTCAACCCACAGTGTTGGATGATGATCTGATATACATACTGAACCAATATAGCCATCTCTGTATAAATCAGCATAGCCACCCAGAATATGTTATTGGGACCTGTACTTGCACAGAGAGCATACAGAAAAAGAATAGCAGGATAAACCATTGAGAGCAAGCTGAAATTCCACATGAAAATGAGAACAAAGCAGAAATAACAAACAATGTCATTGTTAGATCGCATTTGGCCCCACATGTAGCGGATGATTAACCCAATTTGCAGGCATGCACCGTCAGAGGTGGTCACCTCGTCATCTGAATGCATAGACGATGAGTGGTCAATAGTTTCATACCCTGTGTTCTCATTTTCTATCTCATAGTATACCTCATCGATAGAAGAGTCATCGCCAAGATCTGGCTCTTCATGTTTTATATTGAAGAACCTCACTACACTGTCAACTGCCATACTACTAAGAGATTGAACTTGAGAAACACCATCATTGAACAGGCGCACAGCTGAGAGTAATGGCCTTTTTTTGGCTTGAGATTTTGCTTCATCTTTCTCTTGCGAATTGATAAACTCAAAACCAGTAGCTTTAGCTTTTAGTTCAGTGATCTCATTAAAAAAGTCCATTGAATGTTTTCTTGAGTGCACAGCTGACAGATTTTGTGAGCTTTCGTTTCTGGGAAATTCACTCAAGTTCACGTTAAAAGAAAATAATAAATCAGTGTTTAACTCACCAGATTGCTTCTTCAAATCGGTTTCCTCTTTTCCTGAGATTGCATTAGCTATTTCTGTGCTTAGGGACGAGCTTCTCCTCCAATTTCCTTGACTTTGAGAAGCATTACCACAATTTGAAGTGGTGCTCATATTCTGAAGCTGGATTTGGAGGCTAAGCATTTCTGATTTTATTTTTTCCACTTGTAAATTACGCAAGCGCTTCTCCTCTTCAGATTTTCTCATCTGTTGCAGTTGTGAAGTCTTCCAAGAAGCCTTCTTCTCCTGCTTCTGTACTATAGCAGCAATCTGCTCGGCTTCAAGATATTCAGACACATAATCAAACTCCGGCGCTGAAAACATATATGATTGTAGAGATACTAGCTTAAATATGATAATCTCAACTAATGCTGATCTCGATGTAATTCGAAACCCATAATCATATTTATAAAATCCAACAACCTTACTTATGTAATGTATCATTTCACATTTCTCCCTGCAAAAATCCCCTAGAAAAGGGGACTGGTAAGCAAGAGAAAGGACAATTATAGCAAAGTTGTACATCCTCAAGAACTTGAAGATTTTATTCTTCTTCTTTAGTATTTCAAGCCTCATTCGAAAGAAAATGAGAGCAAAACCAAGGTATCCAAGATGCAGAATGTCAAATTCAAGCGTTCCTGTGATTAAAACCAAAGTCAGAACAAGATCTAGTAAGTGGCAATAACTATGAAGCCTCAGGTAGTCAAGAAATGTCCACAAGAATTTCCTTTCAAATGAGAGTGTATTGAGTGATGCCTTCTTATATTGAGATGTCATGTGTTGGTATGTCTCTGATGCTGGAAGATTGGACAAACGATCAGCACGATACTTGAAACAGGAAAGCATGAAGACCACATAATAGCTAATAAGCATTCGTGAATCATCAACTATGATTCCTGCAGAAAAAGTAATGTGGTTATTGAAGTCAATGACTGGGAGAGACGGCTCTACTTGAAGCTTTGAAGGTGCATAGTGAAATCAAAGTGATATACTCTTAATATTCTAGGCATGTAAAGATGTGAGTTGATAGGCCTATGATTATATTAGAAAAAGATTAGAAGTTGACATGCCTGCCCGCCTAGGGATGGGATGGCAAGGCCACCCATCCACGGGGCAAGGCACTTGTAGAGGGGGGTGGATCGATCCCCCCACCCCCTCCCCTCTCAGGTCAAAAAAAAAAAAAAAAAGATTAGAAGTTGACATTCTTCAGATGCAAGTGCTGCTAAGCTTAGAAGTTGAAACAGTAGAATCTAAATTTATAACTTTTATCAGTATGAAAACAAAATAGTTATGTTGTTTTCAAACTCACAATTGTCAAATATTGAATGAAGGATATACCTAGCCAGCATTTCTTGCAATAGTTGTAGTACAGATCAGAGTTTCTCCAACAGTCATTACACGAAACTTGTATGTCAGGGCCAGCATCTTTCTTCCAAAATATCTGATTCAACCATATACTTAGGTACCCAAGAATCATAACTGAACCAAACAAGAGTACAAATATGGGCCACTGTTTTCTCATGACATTCCGAGGTGAAATAATGCAAGCGGCAAGTGATGCAACATAAAGCAAGGAGATGGAATTAAGCACAGCAAAGCTGGCAAGAAGTAAAGCTATCATGTTAATCTCAAGCCCAAAGAGATTGAACATATTCTCGATCCAAAACTTCATGCACGCTTTTAAAGTAGTAATTTGTAGGTGAAGTCTTTCTTTTCTCAATATATGAATTCGTTTTCGATTCCACTTATGGCTCTCTTTAGAGCTTCCAGACGTTTTTGAATATTTTCCAGTGTCACTGCCTTCAAATCCTCCTCCTTCAGAGGAGACACCATCTGGCCCTTGGGATATAAAATTGCCCAAAGATGGCCATGATAGACTTCTCCCTTCTTTCCGCTTTTCCAACAACTGGCCATCGTCTATTGCGTGCTTAGCTGAGGCTTCTTCTGATGAGCCAAACAAAGCACAAGGCTCTTCCCATCTATCTCCATTCTTGAAATTGCATGGCATCCTCTCCAACCAACGAAAGACATTATACTGAAGAACACAAGAAACAATGACCAAAATTTTTCCCCTTAGGCCCGATTCTAAACCCAAGAAACCAGGCTTATAGAGCTGCAGTCCCAAAAAAACTGCAAGAGAAGAGTGCTTCTGATTGGGAAACATTTGAGCCTGGTCACCCTTTAACTGGAAAAGATATTCAAGCACTACAAGAATACCTGAATACACTAGAAACAATTTCGAAGGGACCCAAGAAGACTTTGGTAAAGTCGAATACACAGCCAAGCCGAAAAGATACAGAAAACCAAATGCACTTATAGGGGAAAGAGATGCATAAAACAAAGAAAGAGCCAGTATCTTGTCACTGTGCAAAATTAGAAGACGCTTCACAAAAGAGAAGGAACTCTTTTCTGGTGCATCAATGTCATAGGGTGGAGAAAATTTGCTCTGTCTCCTCTCATAGCTGTATAGTTGCATAACAACTAATACAGCAAGGGACTGCCAAATGTTTTCCAACGTGGAAGCTTCTGGGTTATATCCGAAGGCAGAAGATAAATCAAACATCCTGGATAACCACATCCGCAGACCATGAAAGATGCTTAAGTCATACATAAGAATGAACACTGAGACTGCATAAACTTTTAATGGTAACCAAAGGCGCTTTTTTGTCTTCCCTAACAGTTGTCTTCCAGTCATCCATAACAGAAGGAAGAATACGTAACCAAATGAAACGAAATTAGGCTTCACTAGGTAGACAGTGAAAAGAATTGTCAGGAATGCGATGTAGGTTCCACATGATCGATACATTGAAAGAAACTTCAGACCTATTTCTGTCAGATATAACACTATCCATTTCTCTGAAGACAAAGCAAAAAGTATAGAAGTTAAATCTTAGAAAAATCATAAGACTTTCATTAATAATCAAATTCATTGCTAAACTTTCATTACAAATGTAGATTATATCCATTCTCAGAGCCCCGTGCATGTATAAGAAATTAATTTAGTTAAAAATGAAAACCATCTTAGAATACATTCAACCTTCAAGAAGTTATACCATGAGAAGAGTTGTTGCCTTGGCTCCGAGAGGATACTGAAGTAGAAACTGATAAAAGAACTGATTTGATCAAACCAGCTCTCAAGATGCTAAACCCAATTGGAGGGCAGGGAGTGTGCTGTAGAATTGCTGAAAATGAGGACACCATTTTAAAGCCATGATTGTGAATAGAACAGCAGCAAGCAAGTGCTGCTATCTTCAAGAGATCCCCAGAACTAGCATGATTAAGAAAACCTACGGCAATTAACAAAAGTACAAAGAAATAATGATGGCTCCATCAACAAGAAAGAAAGGATGTATGTCTTCAAACACATCAAGTAACAAGAAGATATGCATCATCAACAAGTAAAGTAGTAAAGTTACCTAGTCTATTCTGCATTAAGGTAAATAGAATAAATAACAGTAATTTAATACTGATATTTACCTAGCTGTGAGAGGATGTCCAGAGCAAATGAACCTTTCTTTTCCAAGGCTTTAGAAATTATGTTCAGCCGAAAAATATATAACAGGGCGAAATGTGCCTCACATAAAACAATCAGTGATTGCCGAATCTTCCAACTGATGGTATGGCTTAACAGATATACTAGAAAGAACACCACTGATGAATCAAACACACATTGATACAGGTCAGTTTGTTAGATAGTGGAAAATGTGAAGCTGAAGTACATTGCAATGCGAAAAATTCTCTAACTTACTATATACAGCATGAATGATGCCAGGTTTCAATGCAACAAGAAATATAAGCACCAGAGCTATAGCACGAGAACTTTTACGCAGTCCCCATGCTATTGTAGCTACAATCAATACTTTGGTTTCTTCACACTCTGAATTGAAAAGGCAAGTAAAATTAGGCCCAAAATGTAGCAATGCTCCAAAGTAACTAAACTAAAAACTAGAAATATAATAAAAATTAAAAAATATATATATATATGAAATGCTTATGTTTAAACTGCAATTATAGGTGTGATGCTGAAAGGGCTAATTGCTTGTAATAAGCTTCACCAGGATTGGTCGATTAATAAAAAAAGTTAGATTATCAGAGCACCTCACCTTGTACTGTGAAATCATCACAGGAAGACTCTCTATCTCCATCAGATAAGTACAAGAATACAGAGTTGTTCACAAGATTGCCCAAAGCCACAAGGACACCAAGACAAAACTGTGCAAGTAGATAAAATCCAGGAATAGGGTAATGCCATAAGCCAATAGTTTCCCATATTTCCATATCCTGCAAAACCCTATTAGATAATGGTATAATGTCTCAAGATAGCTATAAATACAAGACGATATAGCCTGCACCAAAAAACAGAATACCTTCCACATTTTCTTGTTAAGAAAAGTGAATGCCACATTGAAGACATAGGTACCAGCAGCCCATAGGAGAATGAAGACAAGAAGCAAACCATTTAAGTGGTGCAAGTGGAACAGTGAAGGGAATGTATATAAAATGTAGCCAACATAAGCAAGTAGTCCAAATGCGCAGATACTTGCAAAATGGAAACTCCAAAACGACAGAGCAAGCAAGGAAATCTGTCATGGCAATAACAGGCTTAAGTCATTAAGACATCATGCACTATTTCAAAGTGTGCTGATGGATATCAAAGTAAGGGCAAGGCTTACTGCATGTAACAACATAATAAAAATCAATTAAAAGACACAAAACTATTACCAAAATATTGATAAAATAACCATATATGGCCTGTTAATCTGAACCTAGTATGAAGGGGCATTTATGGTTTTCTTTAGTTGATGCATGTGTTTATTCTAATGAAAGAGCTCTTTATCCTTGTTCTAGACACAACCAACACCCCAAGTTGTTTCCTGAGAAACAATTTTGGAGAGGGAAATATGTCTCCAAATAGGTGATACTGATCACTTTGCACTTAGTCACTGCAGTCCTTTAAAATTTGAGTTATTCCATATGTTTATCCATTTTGAGGAACATTAAATATTAGTTATGAAATGATGACTTGCAAAGAGAAGAAAAAGAGGAAAGAACTTAAAGCAGTTAATACAGTGAGCATACGGGAAAACCATAGGTGAAAAAGTTCACGCCAAAAGTCCGAAAGACCAGTCCTCTCAACATAACATTTGTGTGCCTTACACCAGATCTGCACAATGTTAACAACAAAATGATAGAACATGACCTCAAGTAAAACACCTTAGAAGCTCATGTTGTACTTAAAACAGAAGAAGTTCACAGTCGATAAAAGCTTTTGATATATAGATATGAGAGCAGCAATTTAAAGATAAAATGCACAAGCACCACATTGAATTACCTCGATTCATGAATAAAAAATGGATGCTTCGGGGGAAGCAATTGCTCAGTTAAGCTGCTTTCTCTTGTGGACATGATAAAATCCATTTCTGTAAGATCACTTCTAATCCAAGACAACTGTAAAGGAAAGAGGCATAATGAAAATTTCTGAGTGAAATGACAAGAATCATTCCAATTCAAAGAAAGGAAAAAGGAATGGTGAATTATCTTGCATCACTAAGAACTTCTTATTATATCACAGCAAAATAATAAGTTGCTTCCTTAAAATTGTTTTTAAACCCTTCATAGAATTTTCTTAAAAAACAGTATACATGATTTTTTTGTTTTTGGTATGCATGATTTAATCTGAGACCTAGATCATTCCCATGTTGAGTTGCCATTTCTAATTCAAAAAGCTTCAGCATATATTTCCTTTTCAGGAAGAATTGAAGGCCAAAAGCCATTGACATGTGATTAAAACAAGCTATACAAAGCAGACATGAGGCATGTTATAACATTCACTTATTATGCAAGTTTCTGATCTTGAAATTGTTTTTCCCAGAACATAGCAAAATGTCATAACAAAGTAATAAAACCCAAAAATGATATGATTAGTTCACTTCTCAATGCAATTTTCATAATCTAAAGGTTTTTTTTTTTTTAAGAAAAGATTATTTTCTCACCACGATGTAGAATAGCAGAAGTGAAAGGCAGGAACATATTTCAGACCATTCTGACTGTGCAGATATTTTATAGAGGCCAATGAAACCAGCAACATACTCAATCGTCCCATAAAACTCAATGGGAAGTTGATACAGATACAACAGGAGAATGTTCAAGCCTGCATACAACAAAAGATACCTCCACCACCTTCAAACCAATATGAGTTGGTGTAAATCATTTGAGTTGGCACTTGATTGTAATCAAAGTAGCTTAGTCAGACAAATGCTAGTTTGCAGGATACATGAGCAAGTTACTTACTGGAAGAGACCCAAGAAATTGCTTGTAATAGACCAATTAACAAGTCCGATACAGCTGCAAAAGAAAAATGGTAAGGATGCCCAAGACGGATGACTAATGCCCACAACCAGCTGTACAGCAGGTAACAAGAAACAGCACAAAACCCTGAGATGGGAACCTTCATGGAACAAAAGGATAGAAAATCAAAGATGAATTTATGTTACAAAAAAAAAAATAATAATAATAATAAAAGAGTTGGGGAGGAGGATAAGCATCAAATGCTGAATCATATTTTATCAATTCCTTCACTATGTTGTTCTTAATACGCTAAAATGATTAGTAACACTTCATATCACAAACAAAAAAGCAAAAGAAGTATGGGGAATATTTGAATTGAAAGCAAAATAGAGAAATGAAGAAAAAACAACACTTGGTCAACAATGACAAACCTATACGTATGGCAGAAGAATACAAATGTCTCAATCCAGAATCATTCCATAGATCCAGAGCAAACTGGATTCTGTAGATTTTAGTTACAGCAATAACAGCTGCAGTCACCTGGATGAACAAAAAGCATACTACATATGGCAACCTCCAAGAATGAACACTGCAAGACCAACATAGATTTTCTTAAGAAAGTAACAATGCATCTTCAGGAAACTTCTGCAGAGGAATATCAACACAAAGCAAATACCTCAGGAAACCGAATAACTTTGTCCACTGAGCATCGGATATGCTCCACTGGTCTCCTTTAACAGCCCATACGATCTGAAATATGGCATGTGATAGAACAGCCAGCGAAGAAAAGATAAGCGTGCACCATAAGAGTAGAGATTGTCTTTGAGAATGGGAACCTATTAAATGCACCCAGAAAAATGATTTAGAATTGCAAAATATCAACAGTGGATACAGGAGCAAAGTACACCATATGCATTATCAATTTAACATGCCTTTTGGTGCAAAAGCACAATTTTAGTTCTCATTCCAGACCTATTTATTTGACTTTCCTTTTAACTGAATTGTATCCAGAGAGTTGGATTTTCTGAGCAGAGCCCTCAAAAGCATGCGCCAATTTTACAGCTAACTACTACATCCATGTGTGTGGTTCAAGCAGGGACAGACCAAATCCCAAACTTAGCCACTTTTTTATAGTCTAGAAACCACTGATGTCTTCATGCCTATTATGTAAGTTGAATTTTGCACACAATATTATCATCTCCAATTTAATTCAAGGGTGCGCATGGAACTCAAAGGTTAATTTCCAGCAGTGCCATGTACCTAGGCAATGCCGGATGTAACAACTCAAACGTTGCATTTCCTGCCTATCACATCTTGCTGCAACTGTTCTTCAATGAACAATATGAGTGACAATAACCTCATGTTCGTAAGCATTTATATCAGAAACTCAAAAAGGTCAATAACTAAGAAATAAAATATAACACGAGCAACATACCACTTTCTGGCGCAGCATACTGGATGAAGAGAAAGGCTAATAGATCAACCAGAGACATCAAACTCCAATTAACTAAAGCAGCTGGAAGCATAGCAGAAAAAGATTATGGCTTGTGCAAAAATTCAGAGTCAAAGTACTTAGCGTATACAGCAATAATCAGTATCCATGCAAAAACGCTAAATGTTATTTTAGAATCTCAAGTGTACTTTTCTGGAAAGTCCCACAATGATCACCCTTCAATCAAACAGAAATAAGAGAAATTTGTAAATTTTGCTGTATTCATCCCCCCATTTTACAATGCTAGCCTAGGACTACTATGCACAAATACATGAACAGAAATCTCTAACTTAAATATCATATAATGATCTTGAGGGCACATCATAAAACATTAAAATAGCACAATTAATGCTCATGAAACTAAATTCCATACAATAGAATGGTGCAAACCTGTTAAAAGCGATATAGGCAATGCAAATCCACTGAGGAACCTCCCCATTACAAATCCCCTTTCAACACCTTTAGCCACTATAACTGCGCCATACTTTCGATGAAAAACTCATCATTCTCATAGAATCCTTTTATCAACATAATTAATACCCATTTGATCAATATCTCTATAGTCTATCTCAATCAAACCCGCAGCAGCTGGTTTGTTCAATCACACCATAAAACCAATGCCCATTTCCCAGAAATGAAAAAGATGATTTCTTTATAGCGAAAATCAGAAGCACTGGTAGAATCTTTAAGAAAGACAGATGCTTGATTAGTTTTTGTGTGTCTTGATCCGTTTTCAACCATTACACATTGTTAACAATAGTGCACGTTTCCTGAGTTACATATGGCATCTGAATTCATGTCCTGAAAAAGGATGCAAAATGCGAGGGCTAGAATTTTGTTTCTTTATTTATGAGGAAATTTCCATTGATGGTGGCATGCATTAGGCCCCACCAAATCTAAGTTAATCCATAATGTTTTTATGTGTTATTGATAATGACAGGGCTCTAAATGAGCTGCCCATTTATTCATAATTCGACTCAATAAATATTTATTTAAATTTTGATATTAAAATTAATTCAACTTAAACTTTACAAAACTTAACTCGCAAAATTGATAAATAAATTCAAATAGAAACTTACAACTATCTCATATTTTTAATATATTAATAATTTAATATAAAATATATATCATAAATTTTTATTTATAATAAATATAAAAAATATTTAAAAATATATATTATTAGAATAAAATTATAATTTTTATTAAATATATTATAATTTTTTGATAAATAATTTTATTTTAAATTTTTAATAAATAATTTTAATTTATAATTTATATTTTTTTAAAATTTTTTTAGATTTGTTTGAATTTGTAAATAATTTACAAAAATTAAATGATATAATAAACTTGATTTAATGATTTCAAAAAAAAATTGATGTAATTACAAACAAAATAAACTCGAACTAATTAAAGTTTAGCTTGACTCGATTGAGGATAAAGATTCAACTACAAGTTGTATGATAATTTATTAAAAATTAATAACAATAACAATTCCTTTTAAAAAAACAAAGGTGTTATAAAGCAATATAATGATACTCGACTATGGCAAATTTACATTGCAGGCTTAAGATTACATGTATTAATTTATTATTACATTAGCTATTTTTATATTTCAAAATTCAAGCCGAATACATCATACAATAGTTTAATCATTTATAGTTTTCAATAATTATAAAAAAACCATTCCCTTACTTTTTTCTATTTTCTTTTTTAAAAATAATTAAAGAAAAATATGCCTTCATTGAATATATTTATATTATAGGTTCATTTCTAATGCGCAATTTTGTACAAAATGAAAGTGATCTCTTCAATTATAAGATTTAATGAACCTACTTATACGAAATTGTAGGCGGTGGGATCTAGCACGCCAAGTGACTGAGGGTGTCCACAGAAATATTTTTTTTCTTAAAAAATATAAAATTTAGTTTAATTTGCAAAGAAATTGACTAAAAATAATTAATATAGTTAAAGTGTAATTTTTAATATATTAAATATTCGATAATTAATTTATATTGTTTTACTAATATTAGTTACTGCATATCAAATAACAAAAGCATTACCTATGATTTAGGATGAAAGAATTAAAAAAAAAACAGTGAGGGAGTTGATAATATTAGAATGCAAGTAGTAATTAAAAGAGTTTTAGTAAAAATAAAAGCAATAAAATATGTGGGGACGTAGCTCATATGGGTAGAGCCTCGCTTAGCATGGGAGAGGCACGCCGTTCGATGCCCCACGTCTCCATTGTACGTTTTTTACACTGCGATTTTGGTTTTTGACATAAAAATTCATAATTCCTGATGTTCTACCAAGTTATATTGTTCTTGCCTTTCAAACATGATTCCATAAGTTAGAGCGTTTTAAAGAATTTTTAAATATAAAAAGTAAAAAAGTAAAAAAGTTTGTATAATTTTAATAAATTTTTTATATTTTTAATTTTTATTTTATTTTTTTTTTACTTTAAAATAAAATTATAAATAGTGTATTGGAATTTTTTTTTTATTTCACTCTTCAAAATGAAAAAATTTATTCAAATAAAGAATCTGTTAGAGATATTTTAATAATTTTTTTTCTTTAATTTATTTTTTTTAATAATTCTTATTTTTTGAAAGAATATTTTTCGTAAATCTAAATTTATTAAGGAGTAATGTTATAGATAATACATGACTTTAAAATGTGAAAATGTTATATTAAAAAAAGATACCTTGAGCATAACATAATATTTATGGTCAAAAAATGGGGGAATGAAAGGAATATTGTAATTGTTGTTGATTGATGGCCAAGGCTTAAGAGAATTGGATAAGGATTGCATTGAAATACATATTTTCTCTTGCGCGTTAAGGCAGGCGTTTTCAAAGTTGTTGTTTCACAACAATCTTTCAAACTTTTTATCTTTTTATAACAGCTATTATTTTGTTGAATGACTAACAACAAATATTCTATTCTATTCCATGCATTATGAGTTGTGAGCACATAATTTTTTTCATCTGACCTATATATATATATAATCACTCATTAAATTATTTTAATTTTTATCTAAACCGTTAGTCTCCAAGCTTATTACACTTTAATTAATTTGGTTTAAAGTGTACAATATACAAAGGCATAAAGCAAAGGCAGCCACAAGCCACCCTAACCAAATTATTCAATGGTGATATGCTCACATTTGTCCAAACAAGACTTTTAGACAAAGTTTTTTCTCCCTCGAATGAAGGAAAAAAAAATAATGGGATTAAATTATTCTTATCATTAAATTAAGTAAAATATATTTTCATGTTGGCTGATTATTTGGTCTTTAGTACATAAATATTTAGTAGTTTGAATGATAAATATTATAAAATAAAATTAAGCATTTGATTTTTTAATTGTTAAAAAAAATTATAAAATATGTGAATATTTAAAAGAGAGAATAGAGTTTAAATTTATTTCATTTTTATTTTGCTACTTCATCTAGTTATTATATAAAACTAAAAAATTGCTGATTAATCACAATTAAAGACTAATCTAATATAATCCTTTTTTAGTTAAATTAATTCTTCCATTTCAAGAAGGAAGTGACTCAGAAACAAATCATGATTTAATATTGGAAGGAATTGACTGTAAGCAAACTATAAATTGGTGATCATTGGAAGACAGCACTTAAATACCTTTTGACAGAAACATAGGAGTGGAGCTTTTCCAAATACGTAGACTAGCACAGAAACATCTTGATCAAAAAAATCAAGAAAGCATATAACAAGATCAATCAAGAAAGCACAGAAACGAGGTCCCACTCTCAAGAAAATTTTGTTGAATCAAGAAAATCCAAGAAAGAAAGCAAGGAGAAATCAACAAAAGCACAGAAATTGAATCTAGTCTCAAAGAAAATTTATTTGAATCAAGAAAATCCAAGAAAGAAAGCAAGGAGAAATCAAGAAAGGAACAAAGAAAATCAAGAACCAATGCAGCAACCACACCACGAAAACATGACCAACAATAATCATAGCCAATACCCACACTGGTTCCTTCCGAAACGCATAATCCTGGTTCGTCATGGCGAGTCAGAGGGCAACCTGGACACAACTGCATACACCACCACACCAGACAACAAAATCCCATTAACTGCATCAGGTAAAATTCAAGCCCAAATGGCTGGCGACCACATACGCAATCTAATATCTGAGTCCGATAACAACTGGAAGGTTTACTTCTATGTATCGCCTTACCAGCGTACCCTATCCACGCTTAGAGAGATCGGACGGTCGTTTGAGAGAGAGAGGATTATCGGGGTTAGAGAAGAGTGTAGGATTAGAGAACAAGATTTTGGGAATTTTCAGGTTAAAGAGAGAATGAAGGTGATTAAAGAGATCAGAGAAAGGTTTGGGAGATTCTTTTATCGGTTTCCTGAAGGAGAATCTGCTGCAGATGTTTTCGATCGTGTTTCCAGTATGTTTCTTTTTTCTTTCTCTGATGTTTATTTCATTATGATTTATGGGTATTTTGTTGTGTTAGTTTTAAGGTAGAATTGTAGTAATGATAATAAAAAAGAGCAAGAAAAGATTCAAAAATGGAATCTTGAACAAAAAATGCATGTGCTTTTTTCCTTGTAATTAGTTCGTTGATTAATACTTTTTGCTGTTCTCTGTGATCTTTTGCGTAAATCTTCAATTTTTTTTTTTATATGCTTTTACTCTCTTTAACACTGCTGGATTGGTGTTTTTCCCTGGCTTTCGGTTGATTTCTAAAGCTTGGCCTGTTTCTACGATAAGGTTCAAGTTGCCCCAGTTACGCTCATCTGAGACTGAGTCATGTTGGGAAAAGCATAGGATAAGCAAAAAGATAATTCAGAGTCTGAGTTTTATGTTTATCTGTGTATGTTCTTAATCTGTTTCATCTAATATTGAAAAGCAACTTGATATAGTATTAGTACTAGGATGCTGATAATGATAAATTAACTAGCATTATTCGTCATAGCGAAATTTTCATGTCAAAAATCATTTTCTTTCAAAATGCTTTACTAAAATTGGTAATGTTAGGTTTCGATACTTGAAATTGAATATGATAGGAAAAGTGTTGTTAAATTTTTGATGTGAAGTAATTGAAAATGGTCTGATATATATCCCAAGCTGAAAAAAATATTAGTATATTTCTGTAGTCTAATAACAGAATAGGTTTGTTTTTCAAGATGAGCCTAAAGCTCTGAAATTAGCAGATGGTTTTGTTTACTGGCTTTCCAAATCTAGATTTTATCAGAAAAAGTTCACAGCGCAAAAATGGAGACAATGACAGTTTTTTTTTTTCTCAGAATAACAGCTTGAATAATGCAGTAATCAAGCCTGTGAGAAGAAATTCTTCTCATCTCTAATTAAGAACTCCCTCGCTCCTGCTAGTGGCTGAGCGAAGTATTTATTTATTTATTTGGTGGAATAATTTTCGTGGTCTAATAGAACTCTTTATAAGGGGAATCTAACTGAGCAATGTTTCTAAATTTGCCTTTTGGTTATAAGGTTTATGACCTTTGTTTTCCCAAGTGAACAGAGCAGAACTAGCAAGTATGAAGCTGGTCTACCTCAATTATTGTTTTACTTTATTGAGCTTGATTTATTGATTTCTTGTTTTTGCCTTGAAATACTGCAAGAGGGATGCATTTTTACAACATGGAATCAAATTGCATACTATATGCTTATTATAGTTGTTGTTGTCGTGATGTGCTGAGACGTGAGTTAAACAGCAGCTGAGGACTTTTCCCTGCAATTTTAAAATTACTGAGGGAAGATTTGTGATTCAATAAATGATGCAGATTATATCTTTGTCTTGTGGCAGGTTTTTTTGAATCTCTTTGGAGGGACATATATATGAACAGACTTCACAAGGACCCTTCTAGTGATCTAAATCTCATTATTGTATCACATGGCTTAACTTGTCGTGTATTCCTGATGAAGTGGTTCAAGTGGACAGTTGAACAATTTGAACTCCTAAATAATCCTGGGAACTGCGAATTTCGAGTAATGGAATTAGGAGAAGGTGGGGAATATAGCTTAGCCATTCATCACACGGATGAAGAACTTCAAGAGTGGGGATTATCACCTGAAATGATTGCTGATCAAAAGTGGCGAGCCCATGCCAACAGGGGTGAATGGAATGACAACTGTCCCTGGTACTTGGATTCATTCTTTGATCATTTAAAACAAAATTTGGATGAAGAAAGTGATAAAAAAGCAGATGATTCTTCAACTACATGTGAATAATCTACTCATAAACTGGAAAGAAAATTCTTTTGATTCACTTTGGACCAATTTCTCTGATACACAAAGTGAACTTTTATCTAGTTGATACGTCATTAACAAACTTAGAAGCTGTAGTCCTAATGCGTGCCAAATGATATGCTACTGCTAGATTATGTAGACAGAAGGATTGCAATACTGGTTAGGAAAATTTGCTTCTGAATGTATATGATTGATTACTCTCTGCAAAATGCCAATCTACAGAAAACTGTTCTGATGTTGAAAGCATTACAATTGTGCCATGTAGTTATGAAACAGCAGCAGAGTGAAATTAGCATATATTTGCTGCATTTTGATGCAACATGCAGCAAAAGGAATGCAGTGTGTTCTTTCTCCAGTGGCAATTTATAACCATATGAACAGTGTTTTATCATCAGGAATTTCTGTATCCAGCTGCAGTTTCCATTCATTACAAGGTAAAACAGCTAAGTCAATATTTCTGTTTGAAATGCAATTTAGTTTTAGCCAATCAGCAACCTCACTGCCTATTTCTCCTCTCCAACAAAGTTTCCAAAAAAAAAAAAGAAAAGGAGAAAATGCCGACAGTCTACGTTTATGGACAAAACTTCTTGTCAACATTTATTGGTTACAGTAGTGAGTTACAAGTAAGATTTTCAGTTTGAATTTTATATATAGAAACAGTTTTAAAAGGTCTATTTGACTCAAATTCGGAAATAATTGGAGTTTATATAGCTGAGCACGGACATCAAATTTTTTTTTTAAAAAAGCTTATGGCTTGGGTTGCAAACAACTGTCTTAATTTTTGTGGTGGAGACAATGTTGCCAATAAATTTATGAACAACATTTATAACTATGGTCACCTTCAATTTAAATAAAAAAGAGAAAAACACAGTTGCCTAGCAGATTGGATACAGAGAGAGACGGTAGGACAGAGACATGCCATGTGCTAGCTACAATCAGATAACTACAGTTATCTAACCCTTGCTGATTTCATAACACAAATGTTTTTTCTTTTCAACTGTACATAGAAACAAAAGCAACAAACAGAATCATTAAAGCAAAGCTTTGTTTATTAGCTCAAAACTCAAGAGAAAAATCATATTTTTTCTCACACACTCCTCACACGTTGTCTTTGTTTCTTCAACGTAAGAACAATAACCCACACGTAAAAGCCTTATTAATCTTTTTTACACTTTCTGGGGATCTGGGTCTCTTTTACTTTACTTTCACCAAAAAAAAAAAAAAAAAAAAAAGAAAATTCTCAGCTGACATTGCTTTTGCATACACATTTTTATTAAAGAGATTCTACTCCCAGATAAAGTGTTGCAGGTGTTACTGTTATAGTCAAGGAAATTTAGCATAATTAAGACCCAGATCTTGAAATGGTTGCGTTCTGAAATTTTTCAATGGTGGGGTTAACACTCAAATTACGTGTCTTTATCACAGATCTTGAAATGGGTATGACATACTTTTGCAAGAAAAAGTTGGGTTTTGTTTCTTGTGTACTGGGGATTTGATATTTGGTTCTTGTTGGCTCTCATTCATCTCTTGTAATTCAAGCAGGGCTGGGTTTTTGGGTTTTGTTTCTTCCTGTGTGTGGAAAAAGATATCAATATGGCTTATCCATCAGAGCATTATGGGTTGTGTAGTAATGGTGCTTTAAGGATAGTCTTGTTGTTAGCGACTACATTTTTTGTTGGCTATATTGTGAAGCCACAGTTGTACTCAAGGGAGAGCTCAAGTCGTGAAGCTTCTTGTTCTTGTGATTGTGATTGCCCTGAAGAAATTTCTTTGTCCTTACCAGTAGGTAAGCTTTTTACCTTAATATTGAAAATTTGCATACTTGTGTCTGTTTTGATACCTTAAATCTTGTTGATCAAATTGTTCATTTGATCAGGTGTAGTAGACTTTAGCTTTCAAGTGATTAAGCAACTGAACACTTGAGCTTTTTGGCAGAGAATTCAACTAGCAATTTTGCTGTTTCTAATTTCTGTATTTTAAGAAATTTTGTTATATTGGATAGTTTGCATGATAATTTGCATTCGTGGCTATCATTTATTAGATTCTGCTTTTTACGTGATCTCTTAGAACCTTCTGTAGTAATGAGATTATGCCAAGTAGAGTTTCCTTTGTGACGTTTTGTGATTTTTTTGTTATGTGTGTTATTTGCAGTGATCCGTAAGTTGTAGTTACTTCTTGTTCTTGAATTTGACTATGATTTGTTTACTTGTTCTTAGCTTATCTTATTTGACAAGAATGGTTTTTGTGACTTTGACAAAGAATGTGTTTATTGGGTTGTGAAAATGCCATATCGTTTCGGTCCAGAAAATCAGCAGTTAGATATTAATAAAATGATCGGATCAACTTTAATTTGACATCCTACCTATTGATTCATGGGATATACTTTACATGATCAATTAGCATGTAAAGAGAAAAACTTGCCAGTTAAAGGAACAAGATTGATATAGATTACTAGTGGATGTGCATCAGTATTAAGCTACTTGTTCAATGGTAGTCTGATATTTTCTGTACTTGGGTATTCCTATAGTCTGAATACATGCTAATTAATTTCATAAATTTTGTCTGCTCATAAGGTGGAAGGTAGAAATTGTTTGTATTCTAAGAGCAATATATCTCAAGAAAGATGAGAAAGCACTACAATGTGTATATTGTTGTCCTTCTGCACCATCAATTTTATAGCATTCCTAGGATTGCGTCAAATACAAAAGAATAAATTAATCTTCTAGGTTGAGAAAAAAATGTGAAAACATTTTAGGATAGGACTTAACCTTTGCTTACACAATGTGAAACTACTGCAACCATAATTGATCTTATAAATATTCATGTATCAGGGGTGTAAATGGAATGGGAATTTGCTAGTGTTCTTTATGAGCTTCATTATCTGTTCTGTGCTTCCTGATATATCACATTTCATTATCACGGTTTTATCCTTCTTTAAGTACAGGCTTCTTTCAACTAATTCTGTTCTTATATCTATGTTGTGCAGGATTTGTCGACAGCTCATATGCAGGTCTGTACTGATTTCTGCAAGTCTGTGTGTGTACATATATATATATAGTGTATTGAACTGGTTTTAGCTATCCTTGTCAAATGGGTGAAGCAGTTCCGGCCTTTGTTTTGGCTGGAAATTATATTTCTCAAAACATCCTGACATAGAATCATATGTGAAACTGGTAAAATCGACTGGAGATCTTCACCAGATTTGTCATATAAAACATTATTGAAAGACACTTGTTTTGTCGCAGGACTTGCATTTGTATGTATGATCTTTAGCCAAAAGCAAAGTTTCTCATTGTCAAAATTTTCTCAACTGTATGTTCAGACTGTGGCAATTCTGATCCGGATATACATGAAGAAATGAAGAAGGATCTTATAACTTTACTATCAGAGGAAATTGCTCTACAGAGAAGAGTGGTTAATGATTCCTTGGAGCACACCAGGGCATTAGTAATGGATGCGAAGAAAGCTTCCTTACACTATCAGAGGGAAGCCGAAAAATGCAATGCGCAAACGGAAACTTGTGAAGAAGCAAGAGAGAGAGCCGAAGCAGAATTAATAGAGGAGTATAAGCTTTCAGCATTGTGGGAGAAAAGAGCACGAGAGCTTGGATGGGAAGATAACAGAAGAGTGTATTCATAAATATGGATATTAGCGTTATTGCTTGTGATATGTGTTTTCAATCATAAAATAGCTTGTACAACAACTGGTGCTTTTAACGTCTTGTGAATACTTAAACCAAAGAAATGGTTTTTGTATTTATGCCATCTCTGGTTACAAAAGATTCATTTTTGGATGAATACATTATGCTTTCTCATGCGTTTACTTGGGAAATCATTCAGGTCCTGCAATGTCGAATCTAGCACGTTGGGAGGTTTACACTTTGATGTCTGTATCCAGATATTCACAATTCGACATCTATATCTAGGGGAATCTGTTGCCAGTTGATACCACTTTGCCAGAATTCTGCTACTTAATCCGGTTGAGGTTATGTACCATCGATCAACTAGATCACATATAATAGTTACAGGCAATTCACCTCTCTTAACTTCGTATTTCCACTGATCACTCGATCTTGTTTTTTATTCTTAAATTTCATTATGAATGTCAACTTGAAATTTATTACAATGAAAAGCAATCGATGGAGGAAATTATTTCAAACTAATTTGACAATGCACAGTGTCGCATGGAGCAAACAATTCTTGCAAGGCATAACAATTAACAATTTCATTGCCATGAAATAATCCTCCATTTCAATATTTCCTTTCAAGAAATATCTTTTGTTAAAAAAGTGTCCAAACCCCATCAGTTCAGGTGCTGAACGACTTCATGTACGGGTAAGCCAATTGTGAACTGTTTGAGCTTGAAAAACCACTTGAAGAACATTAAAGTTTCTTCATCATCTCAAGTATATACTATCCAGGACTGCAAATCCAGCTGCAACTCCACCTTCATCTGATGATGATACCTTTGTTCGCATCAAGTATCCACTTTGATCATTTATAATCACTTTGTCCTTGTTTCTGTTCATCGCAATCCAAGAATGTCAACTGTCAGGGACAAATTTGCAGATGTATACACATTCAAATGATTCTGCTTAGTTTATTTGTTTCAACCCCTTGGTAACTGTTCAGCATACCAATACTTAAATTAACATTTTTTGATGCACAGGTTATGTACCTCAAGTAAGCACCATACACTCCAAGTTCTGATACTGCACGATCTTTATGAGAAATGCCTTCACGCACCAAAATTGTGGGGGAAATGGATGGAAATATCCGTTGCATGAGTATGTAAGCTGCATTTTCTTCAGTCCCTTCCTTCTGTAATCTTAAAAGGTTTTTCCTCACATCATCACCATAGAAATTGTTCCCTGAAAATGCATGATGATTCCTTGTTAGTCAACACCAAGGCAACAACAATTACAGAAAAGGTCAAGTCTAGAAATAAAAGACCTCCTCCTTCTCTCTGGGGCTTCATCACAAATAACTCTGGTCTATCAATAGCTTTGTTAACAATATCTGCATCATCCAAACTCCAAAGTCCAGCAAAGCACATACGCAGCTTGGCAATATCATCCTTGTTCTCAAGAAATCTGCAAGTAACTGCTCCTATTAGAATTTTAAGTCCTTTAAATAGGTCACTTCAAAAGACAAGTACCAAAGCCACAGTAATGAGGAATCAGCAAGGAGTGCTTATAAAGAAGAATTTACTACCTTTCAAGCACATCAGGTTTTGCAAGTTCTTGTTGAATCTTCTTGGTTCCTGTTAAATGATAAGATATGGATGGGCATTTGATTGCTAGTGACTGCTCCATTAATAGCCTAGCTCTCCATTCCTACAAAATAAATAAATAATAATAATAATAAATAAAGAGCAGTAGAACACCATGAATACAGATCAAACAAGCATCATAGGCACAGAGAAAACAGGATCTTCAACATGAACAGTAAATAATCAGTATAACTGGAAAAATCTCAGATGATATAGGCTGTAATTCAAGGATTTAGTCAAATATTCTTACTGCTTCTGAAGGATAATCAGTTGGTGTATATCCAGCTCTAAAATAAACCACTGCAATTGCTTGGCCACCTCTGCAAGTGTGCATATTTCATAACCAAAGTCAAAAAGATAACAAGTTAAAACCACACATCTAGAGAGTAAGTACTAAATTTCTAAGGCAGGAAATCACATACACAAGTAGGGTTCCGTCTGGTAAAAGTTCTCCTTCTTCATCAATTTCTGCCAATGTTTTACGAATAGCTGTAATGTTATATGTGTTATAAAGCTAAGGAAGAAACCCACAGTCGGAAAAGCTTTTGGCTTGAATAAACGCAGAAAATGGTTTCCAAAAGAATTATTGTTTGAACATGCAATTAGCTGAGGAATTGTAAGAATTGCATCATCACATGAAAATACTGTCCTTGTGACTATCCATAATGACTTATCAGAGACAATAATGATAACTATATTGAGCATGAAAAGGATATTGTTCCTTCAGTGTAACAGAAAGCCAGTGTTGGTCATACATGTTACGCTCCTCAGGTTGAACAACAACCATTACGGCAGCCCTGTGCAAGTATATAAAGAATCATCAATCAATGTGACTAGTGAGGGCGCAGCAGAAAAGAAATGAAGGAGCTCTAACTCAGACCTAACCTTGGGCTATTATACTCAATCCAAGCTTTAGCCAGAGCTTCTGCAAACTTGTTGATAGCATTGTTGTTTGGTACTCTTTGGGGATCTAATCCAAGATGTTCTCCATAATGCTTAAGCAAGCTCCTGCAGAAATGAAGACCATGGTGTAATTGCTTTGGTGCTCATGCTTTGTAATCATTGCAACAGAATAAATGTATTTTGGGACACAAAAAAGGCAGACTTTTCCCAACTTACAATTAGAGAAAAAACCTTAGAAGTAGCCTGTTATAGCCTATGCTTATCTGTTTCAGTTATGATCATGCCACCTAAATTTATTAATTACATGCAAATTTAACTCATAAAAATCGAGAAATTAAACACATTCTTACAAGTTTGGAAACCTAAAAACAGTAAAATTATCTAATGCTGACATATCCTTGTATAAGAACCATATAAATATCTGATTTAGCATGCAAATATTACCTAAACAGTTGCAACATATAAGAAAATATACCTTGTCATTAGCAAACTCCAAAGTTCAGACTATAATACAAAATAGGGTAAAAGAATGAGACTTCTTTTCTTCTTTTTCTTTTTCAATTTTTAAATTGTGTTTCCAACATATCACACTTTAGTTTTAGATTTATCATTTCCCGTAGGACAATAATAATTGCAGGCTGACTGGCACTTGATGGGGCGGGCAGAGACAATGGAAATTTGAGTGAAAACAGACTAACTAAGAAGAAAACACAAAATTACAGAGTCGACCCAAGTTTCTTAACCTGTGAAGATTGCTAACAAGACAACAGAGGCCAGGAAATGAAGATGAAACTGTGTTTAGCTCTATTTGCAGGAGCAATTTAGTCTGTTCATCAAGCATGTAATCAGAGCGATGTAAACCCAAGCGTATATCCTGTATCGGCATGCAACAAACAAGAATCAACTGAATCACCTAGTTTACCTTCACAAGAAAACAAAAATAACCAAATATAATGGGTCCAAAACATCCAACTAAGACACAATTACCTCCATCTTGTTCATCTCTAGCATCTTGGCATGAATATCTAGTAGTCGTGAAGTAAAAAGATCTACTTTCTTCGTTCTGCAGGATCAGAATAAAAAGAAGAGACATTAATTCACAAATAGGCAAAATCATAGCAAAATTCCAGATGAAGCAGGACAAAGCACAGGAACCAACAAAAAATATTGTAAAAATGATTAGTGCTCCAATTTGGCAGAACTATATAGGCAAAGGTTATTTTGAAACAAATACGCTGATGCTTCCAAGGATGTTCTTTGTAGCTTTCACTAATGACTTTTCCAACAAAGCTATCTCACACTTGAACACAAAAAATAATAAAATTATTCGCTTATTTGAATAACAGTTCCAGCTCTTAACAAGGTACTAAATTATGTTGGAATTCATGGTGAAGAGTACCTTGATAATGAGTCCTGCAGAAACTTTCCATCCAGACTCACACGATCAATAAGTTCATTGAAAATGGGTGCAATCTCACAGGCTTGCTTCCAGTGATTTTCTGGGAATGCTACAGGCAGCAAAGAAAATGGAGCATGTACCATACCCACACCCGGTACTCGTCCTGAATTCTACAATGCAAGCAACCCCATTATTTCTATTACCTCTCTTACACTGTACATACCATGATAATTATTTTATTTTCTAACATCAGAATATCAGAGCAGATTCTATCTATAGATAAGTATTTCGTCGAAAAATATCAATCAAGCAATCAAGTCAGTCATGCAACAATATTATTCTCAGTAAAGTAGGATTTCTGATATAGAGAATCTCATTCCTCTAAAAAAAAAAAAAAGGAGAATCCAAACAAAAAGCAACTTCTTTTATGGTCGGACCTCAACTTTTTTGTCACCAACAACAAGGCCATGAAGAGAGGACCAAACAAGAGCATCGTAAACCATCTTTTGGACCAATTTTTCATCAATTACATCAAAATCAATAATGGGTTTTGCAGAACTTCCTTCTTGGGTCGTCTCCATCATCAACCTTACTCTGTCACACCTCAAAGGCACAACCTTTAGCAATGAAGGGGAGTTGGGTGAGTAGTGATGCTGAAATGAAAAACTCTTCTTGGGTTTTAGGAAGTGGGCATCACTGTTTGCAATCAAAGTCAAGTCTTTTGGGTCTGATTTTGATGCGCGAGAGAAGAGATAGCAACGAGTAGTGATGTCAATGGTAGCAGTGGAGAAAGAGGAAGAAGAGGCAATGCCCATCCTTTTCCTTTGTGGCCCTTAAAAAGGAGGATTTTCAACTGGCAGATTATACAAAGGAAAATTACGATTTGAATTGGCATCTTTATTTTCACTTTGATTTTAAGTTTTGGATTTGTTTATTTATTTATTTTTTTTTTTTGAGGAAAAGTTTTGGATTTGTTTATTGAAGAAAGTTGCAATCTTTGTTATGGTGGTAGGCTGTTTTAGCTTTTGATTAATTATATTTTATTGTTGCTTTTGCTTTATTTTGTGCTCTATTTCATTTAGTTAATTCATTGTATTGTATCCGACAAGGTTTTGGTTCTTGGTTCAATTTAGGATAATTTAGGATAATTGTTGCTTTTGCTTTATTTTGTGCTCTATTTCATTTAGTTTTTTGCAAGATATTTTTTTAATGTTTTAATTAATTATTTAATGAGTAAAAATAATGCTAATTTTACCATTATTTTATCTTAAATTTAATATTTTTTTAATGAACTTAAAAATAAAAAAGAGTGAGAGATCGAATTTATAATTTCATTTTATAATGTTTATCACCTAAATATCTTAAATTTTAATATTTATATTTTTTAGCTTTTAAAACATTAATAAGTTAAAAATTTAATCATTGACCTTTTTTTGTTTCAAATAGAATGATTAAAAATAAAACGTCGTAATAAAACGATGAAAAATTAAACATAGTAATAAAATGATAAAATTACAAAATAAATCTATATGTAGAATAATCATTTATTTAAGAAATAAATTGATAAAAGAGGTATAAATGGGTGATTTCAGGTCAAAAATGACAAAAAATTACCTTTTCTTACTTAAAAGAAGATGAGAGATTAGAAAGTTGAAAGAAAAAAAGGTTAGGGTTTTTTTTTACGGAGAAATTGGGAGTAGAAGATGAGGGACTCAAACATAATATGGATTCTAAACAACATATATTTGTTTCTTCTTTTTTTTTTGTTATTTTTTTTTTGGCAAACAAATGATAAGATAATAAACGACATTTTTTTTTGCATTAAAGGACAGATCAGTTGCTAAGACAAGAAAAAACACAAGTCATCCATTACTACAAACTGATCCAACCCTTCATCATCCATCATTAGTTGGATTCACAAAAGAATTTGATTTTTCACCAGAAAATGAGCCAAACTTGAGAATTGATTTCAAAGGTTTAAGTTTATGCTCATCTTCTTCTTGCTCAAGCAAAGTCAAATTTTCTTTTGATTTCTTCCTTTTTGTTTTCTTGTTTCTTGTATCAATAATCTCCTCTACCGTGTCATTTATGCTGACACTTTTTTTTGGAGGCTTTGCTTCAAGTGAAGGCAATGGTGCTTCCTCTTCTGGTATCTTTCCAGGTCCGTTGTTGTTAGCATTACTGTCTTGAACTGTACTGATCTCCTCCCAGTCCTGCTTGAAGCCATTGTTAGAAGAGCTAAGTAGGGCAGAATCGTTCATATTGTAAGCTTGATCGTCAAAAACTTGACGTGGTTTTTCTTCTTGAGATAGTGGATGCGCCAGCTGATCACTGTCCTGGGCGGCAGCCTTGGTATCTTTATGTATTTTGGCTGAATTTCGATACGAAGTATCGCCCAATATAACACTCTGGTAGGCATATGTCAATAGTAAATGCTTGATGAAGTTGTGGAACCTGCTGCAAATGCCAAGAGTTTGAATTTGTTTCTCTCTTTTATCCATTTCATAATCTTCCCGAAGTTGGAAAATTATTATGGATCGAATAGATATGGTAAATTTTTATATTTGGCCAGGGTTTTTATGTGGGTACTTTTCTTGCAGGTAGAGGAAGATGATTCCTTTGTTTTCGTGAGGAATATGTATTGACATAAACATGAAAGAAATGTCCTTGTCAATATATCTGCTTAAAGCAAAGGGAGCCTGAAGTCTGTAAGAATATCATAAGGTTGAGTGCACATAACAATGAGTGAAAATGTGGCAAAAGAAATCAATTTAGTATCAACTTATTACTTAATCCATCAATAATTATAAATTGTATATCAACAGGATGACAATGATGATCCAGTGCGATTGAATATTTTCTGCGTTTGCTTATTTAATCCATGAACATTCAATATTTTGTGCTGGATGTGGGCGTGATACAATCAGAAGACAGGTCTTCTGTGTAAAATCAACACTAAGCTCAATGTAAACTTTATTAATCTGAAATTTGACTACACAAGAAACTCAGAGCAAAGAACTATCTGTAAAAAAACCGAATATGCTACAACTATCTTCAACTTGCAAAATTGGCTAAGAACAGTTATTAATCTTCAGCATGGCAGAACTCGGCCTTTGATTGTAGATATTAAATACCTGGCTTAAACTGAAATCCGCCCACAAAGACGCCAATAAGCTCCAGGATGAAAAAGGGATTTCTCAAATACCCAGATATCACGGACAAGTACCTGAAAATATCATAGGCAACAAACAGTTGGAGGACTTTGGATAGATCTCAAGGGAAAACTTTGTCCAATACTAAATCAAAATACTGAATTTTGAGAAAAATACGAGCATCAAACAGAGAACTACCTTTTATATCACAACAAAGCTTATTTAAATTCCAGGAAACTAATTTTAATATTTTTGTTGAGCATCTTGCTTTCTTTAAACCAAAGGAATACAAAGAAATAACAAAAATTCACATCAGAGAGAAGCATGTCTTAAAATGTAAAACTTTTCTTCCAGATTCGGCCAACTTTTCTACACCCACAACAACTAGCACTAATCTCGTTCCAGAGGGGGGAAAAAGAAGAATACAAGCACAAAAGTTATGCTACATCACCCATACAAAGAGCATGCCTCTTATGTCCAAAAAAACTACCTCTGAGTCAACTCCAGAAAATGCTGATCCTCTATGAACAATAGCAAACTATTTGACATTCCTAATATGCAAGTTGTAGTAATCCCTCAATTTATTACCCATTACAAGACCCCTTTCCTCCATTTCCTCCAAAACTATCTTAGCCTCCTCAAATCGCTCCAACTTTATCAACTTACTAGCCAATATCCCAAAACTCTCTGTATCTAATGCTGTATCTCTTCCTGCATAAATCATCACAAACTTTGTGGCCTGCACATAGTAACCCAGCTTCAATAATGCATTGATAACATGAATGTGTGTAGAATACAATACTGGCACTCCATCATCCTCCATTCTCCTCAACACAATCAAAGCCGCCTCCACCTTTCCTGTCCTACATGCACCCAACAACAGTGCATCATATGTGCGTGCATCAGCACCTAAGCCCTCCTCTTCAATCATCTTCATCACCTTACTAGCATCTATTAAATTTCCATCATAACAGTATGCTGTTAACAAATAATTGAATGCTGTTAGGTCAGGCGAAACTCCCACTGCCCTCATCATCTCAATCACTTTCCAGGCGTGCTTCATATTCTTCTTATGTGTGATAGATCTAAGTATAGGGTAAAAGCTACAGTTGTTTAAGCCATACTGCCGATGTGCCATCATATCCACAATGTGAAGTGATTTCTCAATTTGGCCTAGCTTGCAGAGACGTGCAATAAGAGTGTTGTATGCACTTGTGCGAGGAGACCCATTGTCAAGGCGGGCCAGGGTTTTAATGAGATCATCCAGCACAGAGAGAGAGCTATCAGTATTGGAGATGAATTTGAATGTGTTATTGGTATTGTAGCAGTGGTCCCTCACACGCTTGTTGAGGAGGTAGTGAAGTGTGTTGAAGTCTCGTTCATGGCCAGCAGCATTGACGAGATCATCATAGTAGGCAGCAGTAGGTTTGTCAGGAAATGAATTAAGTTTACAGTTTTGGGTGGTAAAACAACCAGTAGTGAGGGACAGGATAGAATGGGGATTTGGGGGCATGTGATGCAGCTTGCAGGGAAACAGGAGTCTAGTTGTTTTAGGGTTTAAGTAAGATGGATAAGCAAGCTGCCAATCAATGCTAATATCAATTGCAATCCATAAGACAAGAAAATACAAGTACAGACAGGATTACAGAATTAGGTACCAAAACTAACACAATTATTCTCACCTCTTTTGTTTTGTCTCCGGCAACAATAGTGCCTTTAGAGTCATAGGCTTCAAACTTCTGCAAGGAATAAGAAATGCATATCAAATTAGAGGTCAATACATATAATTCACACGGAAAACAAACAACTACATGAGCCAGGCTTTTTTTCCTATCGTTCTGCAAATATCTTCTGTGAAACTAGTAATCTAACTCGTACAATATACATAATAGGATTTTAGAGTTTAAACAGCATTGTTATTACAACATGGTGTTTGCATAGAAAGTTTACAAAGTAAATATGTAAATTAGTAAAGCCAGTGGCCACTTGCTCTCCATCTTCAACAATGCAGTCAGTAACCCTATTGCCACAATCTAAAGCTAACTTTACCAGCCAAGATAGTTTCACCTTAAAGGGACTCATAAGGATGGATGTTAACCTAAAATAGCCTTCCTGAGCAAATACAGGTTGCACTATCACAGGAAAAAGCCTCTCAAGGATGACATCGGTTCAAGGTTGTTAAAAATGCTTTCTTTACTCTAGAATGAGATTCGGATCATGAAATCAAATCATAAAATTCTATAATTTTACAATCCACTTAAAGTGTTTAAAATATATCGATTTACATCTAGTAAGAGTTGTATGTACGAAAATACAAGGATTGAATAAAATTGTACAATCATAGTAGGATCTTGATTTCAATGCAATTTTACCTTTTATACACATTTTAACTTGCTTAAGTGATTTTAACTTGTAAATTCATAAAATCATACAAGTTAAGTTGTGATTTTGACAACAATGCGCTGGTTGATATATAGGGCAGCTAAGCCAGGCCAAGGTTGAACTGTGTTAACACAGAAAACAAAGGCATACATTTGGCCAGAAGAAATATGCATATAGCAGAATACAACAGGAAAACCAGTAGAAAACAAAAACGACAAGGTCACTTTACCTGCTTCGTCAGTAGCTCGAGGGTTAACTGTACGAAAACTTTGCTGAGATCATTTCGATCAACACCAATCTGGCATCACATACAGAAAGATATACAAGCTATGTGATTTAGCATTAAGGAATGGGAGAAGTTTCTCTTTGAAATTGAAGGAAATCCATGCCTACATATTTCAGCCTTTTTCTAGATAGAGTAAAATTCCAAAATTTGCATCAGTTATTTTTTTGAAAATTCAACTATGCAATACTTATATAGCAAACTTCAAAATTTATAAGAAATAAAACATGAATACTTGCCAGTCGAGCGCGCAGGGTTCGTATCTTAACCACCGGTTCAATGAATTCCCAGTAAACCTTACTCCACATAGACTCTCTTTGTTTGATTTCATTTTTTAGTTCCTGTCAACAAGATAACTTACAATCACTCAAGACATAATTTATTTTTTAACAAAATATGATTCTAGAGCAGAAGACCAAAGAGAAGGAAAATGAAGGAGTATATGAATTCAATTTAAGAAACATGGCACCAAAGACAGCAGGTAATGGCAACAAGAACATACAGAATACATTTTCTCTGTAACTGCTTTCCTCAGTGAATTTTTGTCTCCATTTGCCATCATAGTGCTTATCTGGAAAAGGCAGAATGGAGCAGGGCAAGGAGCACATAGGACAAAATGCATGTAATTTTGGACCCAGGTGAACACTAAAAAAGTAAGGTGAATATTTAAAACTTGAGCAGAAAACATAAAATTACCTCCTTGTACAACTCAATGGCCTCTCTGTAGAACTGATTCTTTGAGTATCCAGATTTTCTTAACTTAGATATAGCATAGGCACTTTTGAGCTGCAAAATGTGAATGGAAAACTGTGATATTGGTGACAAGAGAATATTCACTAAATATGACATCTTAGAGAATATGAAACATTTGTAGACAGTATCATCATGGCACGGCAGCATGTGTCAAAATGATAGGAATGAGATCAAAATTTCATATCCATGAGAAGTGCAGATGGGAAAGAGGAGTTCACAATACCATGTGCTATTACTTTCCTCAACACAATGCCAACTACAGCAAGCTTGGAAAAACCATACCTAGTCTGAATAGATCCAAATTCAAAGTTGATTCATAAGATGAAAACTACTAAATAAACAAGAAAATGATTTACCTCCAGAATGATATCTTCTTTCGTTCTTCTCCAGCCACTCTTTGTGAACCACCTGATACAAAGAACATAAGAAGTCCATGTTGATGGCTAAAAGCACATGATACATGCTCATAAAACTACATATGAGGCCACTTGCCTTTTTAAGTTGGACAATAGTGTCACAAGCATATCTGCATATATGGTGCATGGTAAATTTTGGCTCATTCATAACTGTAGTCAAACTGCCTCATGGGCCAACATGATCTTGCATAAGAAATGCAAGTCAATTCAAAAAGGTTTGCTAAAAGCTGGAAGTCCTTATCTTACAAAATATAAAATATATGGATCAGTTTCCTGTCAAAGAATTCACAATCGAGCAGAAATTTATCACCATTATGCACTATCATCCTAATGGACCTCACTGAGAATGCTATTGACTAAAATGCTAAGATGAACGCTGGAAGCACAGACTAAACATGATACTATGTTCCTTTATCTATTAAAACATTACATCTACACATTAAGCTGCTGGATATTTTTGCCAAATCTGCACTTTGAAGGGATATATTGACATCTTCCAGTATAGAAGTAAAACACTAATAATGCAACTCAGTGTAACCATCTAGAATTGTCACCCAGATTAAGTTCTAGCATGAACCATTGCATGGTGAAGCTACAATCCCATGGAAGAAATAAGATTCTTTTAGCATTTAGCTAACCTTCGCCAAAATGGGATTGGTTCACGGGGAGCATAAGGTTCATAGATGAATCCTGGACTGGAAATTGACACTTTAAGAGCTCCCTGCAGAAAGAATTACCCATGAGGCCAAACTATTTGAATCTATATAATGAAAACAAATAAAGTCATAATAAGTGCACCAATACATTTAGTTAAGAGTAAAATAATCAGATAGTTACACAAATTCCTAATTCTTATACTGATTTGCGATCCAGCAGAAATAAATAATGATAGTCCTTCGATTAGATCCAAAAAGAGGCAATACACCAACCAAACAAATCAAACATATACCGTACTATACTTCCTTGACCCATTTGCAGCATTAAAAATGTTCAAAATGTGAGCTTGTGTTATGATAACACGTATTGTTTATGGTCATGTGGCATTTCTACCACTTTTTTTTTTTTTTCAATTTTTCTTGCTGAAGTAATGATATTGTTGGTTGTTGCAAATATAACAAACCATAAGTTAATGAATATGAGTGTCAATTGATCTTTAAAATAAAGTTGTGTAACTACAAAACTATGTGAAAGTCCTAGAAGTTCATCGTAGAAACTTACAACTTAGCCAATAAACCTTGGGACCCAATAAGTAGCTATGTCAAGAATGACAATTATATTTCAGTAACCTTTGTACCAAATATGTGTAAAATAAACCAGGTTAAATACAAAGGTCTTTCTCTTAAGATATCAAGATGACACCTGTTCTAACAAAATCGTACGTAATGTGTACAAGTTACAAGAGTCTAGACAAATCCTCACCCATAATCTTTTAAATGCATTTCCAAATTTTATCTCCATTTAACTCAAATCAATTGACTATCAAATATTAAATTCCATGCATATGGACAGTCAAATAAACAGAAAACAATCACATTCCAGCATCATATTGAAAATAAAGAACAACCAGCTAAAAGGAATAGATATCACACCATTTGTCGTGCCTGTGGCGGAGCTCTTGCCTGTGTTGTTACTGACCTTTTGTCATTTGCAAAACTTGGCAACTCCATGGCCTAAAAAAAAAAAAGGAGCTGCATTTGATGAATAAGAACAGGATATCATAATAACTAACTCAAACAGTTTCTTAGAAAGGGTAGCACTAATTACAATCTTAAATTACTTTATATATTTTAAACTTAGATAACTAAGCTGAAATTTACAGCCAATGGATCCAAAATTTTATACTCCAGAAAACTTACCATTGAAGAACGAAGAGTCATTGCACTTCGATGAGTACAAGGAAGAGCATTATGGCCCTTATATGGGTAAAAAGAAATTCTACACGAGTTAAGTTCAGGACCTAGTCACAAAGAAAACTACATTAATGACAAAATTCTCCATTAAAAGTTAGATAGTGGTAGAAAATAATAAACAAAGATAGAACCTTTACCATTTGAAAAATCACTATAGCTTCGTGAGCTCCCAAGCCTGAAGAAACAAAAGCAACATTCTCATAAAACTTCCAATTCATTAAAAAAAAAAAAGTCAGTTACAAAATTCCCAAATAAGATATAAAAAAAAAGTTTTTGGACCAATGAAACATTAGCAAATGCAAAAGAACAAAAATATCCCAAATAGCAAAAGAGAAATTCTTTTCTTGGTGAGAGAAAAAAAAAAAAGAGCAAAAAACATTAAATTCAAACTTGAAGCTTTGGTTGTTCTTTTTTCCTGGGAGCTTTCTCACCAACCAAACTAGATTTAATCAAGAAACTGCACTCTCACATATTAAAAAGCCAAAAAGCCAATTGGGTTTTTTCTCCCAGCTAAAAATTTTGAAACTTGCTAGCCAATTTCCTGCATCCTCTCTGGGATAAAACAGAGCAACAAGAAATGAAAACCAACACTTACAGATATGAAGAATTTCGTAACTCTACAGTTCGAGAAAGTGTACGAATCGTTTGTAATCTTCTCAAAAGAGCCATTCTTGATTGATCATATAATCTTGCAAAAAAATGGCGATGATCAGATCACAAAAAATAGAAGCGTTTTGTAACACAGTTGCTGTAAAAGGGTTTAAGGAGGATTTACCACTGCCAATAAGCACTGCATAGCTCCATCGCTTGCAGTCCAGTCGCTCACCGATGTTAGTTTCATGGGCTTGGGTCCATCATTGGACTGATAGTTTTTTTTTGGGGGTATTTTCATAAAAAAAAACCCCCAAAACATAGGCAAAATAATAAAAATATCCCGAATCTTTTAAATTTACGCGCTTACCCCCTTCTCCAATTTTAATTACGCTCCTACCTCACTCCTCTCTCAGCTCAAAAACATGCTTCCGTCTCCTCCCTCAGCTACAAAACATGATTCCAGCTCCTCCCTCAGCTGTCAAACACGAAATTTTAGCTACAAAACCTATCTTTCAGCTCAAAAATACTTCTCTCACCTGCAATCACTCCACAACAAGTCAAAACCGATTTCTTTCTTCAAAAATAAAGATATCATTGTACAAAAATCTACAAAAGAAACTCAACTCTACCTCCTTCACATCAACCATCATTATAAATCTCTTGTTCAAACTCAAAAAAATATAACCAGGATTTCAAAAAAAGAAGGAATTAAAAACAAAATTTCAACAACCAAGAAAAGAAGAAGAAATTCAACAACAATAAAAAAATCAAAGATAAGCATTCTCATTCAGATTCATTATTTTATACAATCATTGAATGCATGCAAATCAAGATGTGTTCTAAAATCAATCCATTCAAAAAAGTATTAAACCCAGATCTATTCTTAAACCCACCCAAATCTTCATTTTCACCAATTTTTTTAACAATTAATTAATATAGAAGATAATGTATGACATAAACAATGTACAAACCTTGATTTCTTCCAAAAAAAACTTGTATTGATTTATTATTTCAATTTAGAATGCTTTCAGTTTACTTTTATTTCTAACACAATTCAATCAAATCTGAGTTAAGTTCATTGGAAGATGAAAAAAATAATGTATGTGCAGAGACAAATATTTCAAAACACTTTTTATACATGCTTGCTTCATTTTAGAATCCTTTTTGTTTACGTTTGGTTTCTGAAATAATTCAAGTACATATGTTTGAAGTTCTTTGGAAAATCAAGAAATAATGTATATGTCTGCTTCATTTTAAAATCCTTTCTATTTATGTTTGGTTTCTGAAACAATTCAGGGACATCTGTTTGAAGTTCTTTGAAAAATCAAGAAATAATATATATGGCTACTTCATTTTAGAAACCTTTCTGTTTATGTTTGGTTTTTAAAAAAATTTGAAGGACATCTGTTTCGAGTTCTTTGGAAAATCCTAAAATAATATATATACCTGCTTGATTTTAGAATCTTTTCTGTTTACATTGGGTTTCTGATACATATTTCACTTACAGGAAATGCAAGAACTGGTTGTTTTTATTCACTACAATGGCAAATGGACTGACAACTTCACTTTTCAAAACTTCTAGGTCATTGGAATTCAAATTCCAACAGATTGCACATACCAAAACCTCATAAATAAAATTTCAAATCGATTAAAAGTGCAAAATGAAGAAGATGAAGTACAAATCAACTACTAAATCAAACAACAATATCTGAGACTTGCAATTGAAGATGATTTAAGTCTGCACTTCTACATACAACTAAAAAGCACAAAACCATATCAAACCAAGTTCCCCTTGTGCATCACAATAAAAAAAAAAAGAGAAGGACAACAATTTCTTTGATTTCACTCCAACAACATTAGTATTACAATCATAGCAGCAATCAACAAGCACAAAAAATATAGAAACAACCTCAAACATAGTAGATTATGTAAAAAAAATTAGCAAGTAAAACAACAAAAGTACAAAGTCCTCTTTGTCCATCTTCCATAATCAGCAACACAAATGTCAAAGAAGTGGAAGTCTATCAAATCTACAACAAGAAGCAGACGCTGAAGATAGTCATGAACCTCTATGCCATTTCAAATAATTTTCAATTCATAGTCATAAAATAATGTGGCAGAAAATTCTTCATAAAATGCATTGATGAACACTGCACTTGGAGATTGAGAGCATCAAGGTACAAAAACACAATGATGTTTCGAATAAGAGAATTCAAAGATGAACACAGTTGTAACTTGGAGGCCAGATTGGGAAACCACCATTATGCAACAACAAGCATGATAGTTGATTACATCAAGTTAAAATACATCAGCTTAAAAATAGTGTATACGCCGGCAGATATAATCAGAGATATGCAGAAGGATTATGGCATCTCAATAAGCTACATGAAGGCTTGGAGGTCAAAGGAATCAACTCTTAAATTCATCAGAGGAAAACTAGAAGAATCCTTTTTGTTTCTACCTAGTTTCTTCTACATGATTGAAAAGACAAACAAAGGATTAGTAGTAGACCTAAAGACAAATAATGAGAATAGATTTTTATATGTCTACATGTCATTACAAGCCAGCATTCATGGGTGGCAGCACTATATACCAGTGATTGTGGTTGATGGGACTTTTCTTAAAATAAAATTTGGAGGCACGCTCCTAACAGCCTCAACCTAAGACACAATAGGTAAAATATTTCCACTTGCTTTTGCTGTTGTGGATTCTGAAAATGACGGCTCTTGGATATGGTTTTTTGTGCATTTGAGAAAAACCTTGGGAATGAGAGAGAAGTTGACCATAGTGTCCGATAGACATCAAAGCATAGAATTAGCCATAAAAGAGGTTTATCCTAAAGCTGCACATGTATTTTGCATCTATCACATCTTGAATAACATCAAAACTAACTTCAAGAAAAGCACAGTGCAAATTAAGGAACTGTTTTTACAAGCCACAAATAGTTACAAAGTAGAACAATTTAAGAAGCATATATTTGACATAGAAAAGATAGATGCAAGAGTGTACGAGTACCTGAATAATATTAGACATGAAAAGTGGATGACGATGTAATCACAAAACAACAAGTTTAGGACCATAACTTCAAATATTATTGAATCCCTCAACTCAGCAATAAAATATGCAAAGGAACTACCAGTGACAACCCTGCTGGAATACTTGAGAGGACTGATGCAGCAGTGGACTTCCACAAACAGAAACATCGCTAGAGGCACATTCAAAAAGCTTGTAAAAAAGCCTAATGAAAGGCTGACCGAGAACTATATCAAATCTCTAAAATTCAATGTAAGATCTAATACTTTTTTTTTCAAATTTCAAATATCATGCATGAGACAAACAATCAGTAAGTATTTAATCAAATAAATATTATTTTTTGAATACTTTTAGTTTCCTGATACAATAAATGCAATTCCTATTTTAATTCTGTTTAGTCTTAAATAATTTTTAAAACTGTTAATTTCTGTGAAACTGAATCCTTTTGGTTTACATTTGGTTTTTAATTCAACTATAAAACATCAAACTCTGAGTCTTTTCAGGTCAGAAGATCAAATGATGAAATCTTCAGTGTCTATTGTGAGCAAAACCAAGAAATAGTAGACCTGAAAGATAAAACATGCACATGCAACAAATTTCAACTCGATCAACTACCTTGCGAGCACACATTAGTAGTTCTAAAGGAATTAAACCGGGAACCTTACACCTATTAATCACATTTCTACACTACAGAGACCATGGTTGCAACATATGAAGTTACGATTTACCCTTTGCCAAGTCAATTACTATGGTGCATACCAAATGATGTGAAAGAAATGATAATACTACGTCCAAGAGCAAGAATTAGAGCTGGAAGACCTAAAAAGACAAAAGTCAAATCTCCATGGGAAATGAAAACAAAAAAATAAGTGTGGCAGATGCGGCTTATTTGGACATAATAGGAAAACCTGCAGAAATCCACCAAACATGAAATAGTTCTTTCATACTTTCTGTTTCCTTTCAATTTCTGAAAATGATTTTTATATTTCTATAAACATTTATCAAGAATAAAAAATGGATTCTTGTTGTTTTGTTAAAATTTCCTAGTGCAATTACACTCTTCCACAATAGCATGATATGTAATATAATTTCTGTTAGGTACATTCAGATTGCCACTTGAAATAAATATACTTCAATTAAACTTCACTGTAAAAATAGAATACTTTCTATTTCTTTTCTGATTCTGAAACGATTTCATACATATATCCTGACAACTTCCAAAAATAAAAAAAATTAATTAACTTATTTTTAATTTTTCAAATAGCAGTTACATTTGCACAAAAAAATAATCTTCAACAGTATATTCAGCCAGTTCATTACATGAAATAACCAACTTTTCATAAAATTTGTCAAAACGTTTTGAATACATTTGGTTGACATTAGATTTCTGATACAAATATAATAAACCTGAAACAATAATAAACCTATTCTAATAAAAAAATCAATTACAACCATATACAAAATCTTTAAAAAATAATAAAGCAATAATCAACTTAAAATAAAATTTTTTTGTAAAATCAACTATCTCCAACATCAACAAAACAAACATCAAATACAAAATTCAACAACCCAAATATTCTTGTTCATAACCAAACAATGACAACTTAAAATCCTTAAAAAACAACCAAGCATTTCACAAAAGAATTCTAAAATAATCTGATCAATCAACCTATTCTAAAACAACCTTTTTCTTCCCTTTTTTCATTTGGATTCAACCTTTTACGGTATTCATATTCACTTTCCATCGCATCACGTTGCTTCATCATGCCATAGGCGTACAAACTCATCGCGTACCGACTTCTCATCTGATCTATATTCATGTCACTAGGAATCTCCAACCCATGAAGCAAGTACTCAACAAATGCAACCACAAATACTCCACAATCACTAAAAAAAATTAAAACATATCAGAATAATGAAAAAACAATAAACTGAAACCAAAACAAAGAAAAAAAATCATTTGCTCTCTTGGGAAGGAAGATCATTAATCGAGACAACTTCAAAAGGATTTAAAAGCTTCTTCGAGGCATAAACTTCAAAATTTCTATCAATATCTTTATGTTCTACCCACAGATCAAGAAGCTCAAAAAACACTGGAAGGAGAACACTAAAAGATTCCAAAACTTCCATTACCACTTTATTAGTCTTTGCACACCTTAGAGAATTATAAATGTAAATACTTTTATCCTTGAAATTCAAACGCCCCAAAATCCAATGTTTCTCTTTACTAATGTGAATAGAAAAAAACACATCATCAACAAGATACCAAGTAGTATTACTAGGCATGTAATACCCGAGTATGTACTTCGCAACACTATAATCAACAGAAATAAGAGAATAATCCTTGTTCTTTGATAAAAATTTCTTATATAAAGCCTTAATATGTTGTTCAAATTGGTTATCTGTTGTAGTGTATTTGACACAGTTGTCAGAATACACTTTCCCTTTTTTCCTCAAATTATAAAGCAAAATTGCAAAACAGAAATTCAATATATCAAACAATTATTTCATATATATAGTATACAATCAGTTTATGTTTAATTTCTGAAATTAAAAACTCACAAAAAATAAAAAATTACAGAAGAAGACATCATGTTTCCAGGGGAATCCAGAGTATAGAACCATTTCTTTGATACAATTGTCTCAACTCCAAATACAAAACCAGGAGAAATCAAATTATCTTAATTAGAATACAACTTCTTCCTGCAAAATTAAAAAAAAAAAAAGAACACAAACAAACAATCAATAAACTACTTATAAATAACTAAATAAACGAACAAACAAAAAATCAAAACATACTTATTCTTCTTCTTTAACCCAGCCTCAATCCAATCATCAAAAGCAAAGAGAGATTCATATTTTAAAGCTTCTCCAATATCCTTACTAAAAGGATGCATATTTTTCAAAATGCTTATGTCATTCTTCTCCTTAACAACTCCTGAAGAACCAAAGTCATTAACGAAAGGAGATTTTATGAAATAAGCAGGTCTATGCTCCCTTTTATTAGGAAGTGGAGTCTCAAAGTCATCATCATCAACCTAAATATATTAAACAGTATCAGAAACCAAATAGAAATAAAAAAGCATCACAAATAAATAACACATAAATAAAAAAAATAAAGATAATACCATAGCAGCATGATTAACAGTCTGTTCACAAATAGCACCACCTTCTTTAGAAACAGACATAGAATCACCTTTTCCAACAGCCTATTTTTTTTTTTTAAAACCAATGTTCAACCACAAAAACCATAAAAAAATTAAAAATAAAATAACATACAACATCACCACTCAAAGCAGCTTTTACAACATTATCAATAACAATGAAAGCATGCTCAACATCATCAAATATAAAATCTTCAACTTAAAAATAAAAACAATATATCAAAACCAAAATTAGTAACTAAAACAAAACAAAAAAAAATATTAATAAAACAAAACAAACATAACATACCACATTAGACTTCTTCACCACTTTATCATCATCTTTATCAGAATTTTCTTTGCTATTGGAATTCAAACCAGTATCATCAGCCAATTTATCACTCTTAAAACAGAAAAAATAGTATCAGAAATAAAAAAGAAACCAAAAAAATTCAAAAATAATCAAATCCAATATACCTTAACAAAATCTCGTACCTCTGAATCACGAGCTTCTTTATTCCCACCATCCCCTCCACCTTCACTGCCTTTACATTCACTTTTTTTCTCTTCAGAAGTCTTCTCTTTATCACCTAAACCAGCAGAAGAATCACCACCAGCATCTCCACCTTTTCTAGTAAAATTAAAATGACATCAGAAACTAAAAGTAAACTAAACAGCAACAAAAAAAAAATCAAACATAAAACCATAATAAAATAACCAACAACACCTAATGCAGCGCCTCCATCATCTCCATCATCATCTTTCTTTTTCTTTATAACAAACTTAGTATTTTCATCTAAATCAGCATCTGAATCAATATATCCAACCCCCGGATTCTCCATAACCAATTTCATTAAAGAAGAAAGATAATCCAACTTTTTATACACAAATAACTTAAAATCATTGAATTTATTTCTCAAACTGTCATGTTTTAAACCTAATTCCTTTACATCGTCATGAGAATTGGGTGAACTTCTAACATAACCAGAATCAGCAAACTTTTCCTCGCCTTTTTCAAAAAAACCATCTAAAGACAGCCTTGAAAACTGTTCCTCAGTGGGAAATATATTCTTCAATTTCAACTCCAAAAAATAAAAAAAAATTAATAACAATAAAAAAAATAAACTAAACAAAATTAAATAACCAAAACAAACTTTACCTTTTTCAGCGGTTCCTTGAAAATCAACCGCCGCAAAACCTTGTAACTCAAATTAGATTTACAAGTCCAATTGAGAATTCGAGGAATAAGCGGATTTTTCAGACCATTGTATACATAAATGTTATCAATCACAAATGGACAACATTCATAAAACCAGATTTGAACAGCATATGGAAAGCCATTCAATTTGTAAAAAGACCAATCACTTTTCTTTTTATTTTCACTTGAAAAAAGATTCCCCTTCATATACTCCATGGTCAAATGAAATGCCTCCTTACCCCAATGATAGTCATTATAAAAACCAGACTAAACAATGTCAAATGTTCTCCTACTAACCATCTTTTCCATTGGAGAACTCAGCAAAAAAACTTCAATAAAATAAATCAAAGCAATCTTAACACAATCTTGATCATTATCCCAACGTTTGGAAAACAAACACTCATGCACAGACTGTTTGTTTATTTTCTTCAAACCACCAAAATATTTTGCAATCAGCCTATTCTCCTCAATAAAAGCAGTTGACAATATAGAATTACCAACACACCTTAACCCTGTCACTAATGCCAATTCATCCATCCCAAATTTTAATCTCATCCTAAAAACATCAAAATAAAACTCATACACATCCGGTTGCTTCAATTCCCTTAACAAAAGGGAATGAATCAACTGACATTGAACTTCAAATTTTGGTAAATCTTAAAAAATAACCAAAACATGTTTCACAAAAAAGACCCAACTAACTATCATTCAAAACTTCTTTAATCAAATTAAGAACACCATATGATAAAGTGCAAGAAATCTTAGCTTTAAAATACTCATCGACTTTCAGGAAAGACTCCTAGTCTTAAAAAAAAAACATAATCAGAAACTAAAACGCAACAAAAC
>CATIWM010655845.1:0-17956 GCA_949671775.1 Mallotus repandus
GGATAAACTCAATTAGTTTTGTCCATATTATAATTTATGTTATATTTTAAATAAATTTTAAACTCAATTGTATTTCAATTAGACAATTTAAAAAATATTTCTTTAAATTAGGCTATTTTACAACAAATATTTGAAGAATAATATATTTTAATTAATAATTTTATTTGTATTATAAAATATAATTAATTTAAGATAAAATAGAAAATTCGTTATATTTTATCTTAAATTAATTATATTTTGTTATAACAATTAAAATTATAATGAAAATATGTTATCATATTTTATTGTTCAAATATTTATTATAAATAGCCTAATATTAAAAAAAAGTTTTTTTTTTTAAAAAAAATTTATAATTTAAATTTGATACTTAGATAAAAAAAAATTTTAAAATTCAATAAAAATTATAATATTGAAAAAATTAAATGAGTTTTATCCTTATAAAAAATAATTTTTCATTTATGATATATTAATTAAAATTATATATTTAAAAATAATTAGAAATTATGTAATTATTTTTATTTATTATTATCAATGTAACTAATAATTTAATTAAAATTTATAGAATTTGATTATAAATTTTTTTTATAGGATTTAGTTGAAAAACAATATATTAATTTATAAAATTAATGATAATGCTATTCCTAACAAATAAAAAAATAGAAGACATAATTTCAATTTTACCCCTTGCACTTTTATTTTGTTATAGATTGAGTTCGTGTACTTTTATTTGTCTACATTGAGTCTTTAATTTGACCGTGTTTAAAATTACAGTCAAATTAATGATCCAATGTATGAAAAAATAAAAGTGTAGGGACTCAATGTATAGAAATAAAAGTACATAAACGAAATAAAAAAAAGTGCAGAAACCTATATTAGGGTTATGCTTTTTATATATAGTATGTTCAAGAATATAAAAAAAATAATATCTATTAATTACATATACAATATAATTTTAAATTTACTTTAAGTTTATCATGTAACTAAATGAAAATGGGCCTTGTATTGATTTGTTTGGTATTTATTAATTTGAGCTGATGCTACCGGAGAATAAAAATAACTAATTTAGCTTTCAAAAAAAAAAAAACTAATTTAAAGAGTTTGTTCAGACATCACTGAATTTATGTGTGAGATTGTTTTATGGTGGAAGGTTTCGATTTAAAAGATTAATTTTTTTAAAAATTAGTATTAGCTATGGATCGTAAAGGAAATTATTTTCATATCTAATGTAAATTTTTATAATAAAGTTTTTCTATATTAGGTTAATAAAATAGAAAGTTCATGATTTGCATGACTTATCTTTTTTTTTTTTTTTTTTTTTGAGAATGACTTCTTCTTAACCCAGTTGAAGAAAAGTGATTCTTAGAATAAGAAAATGGAAGCATTCAAAAAGAAAGAAAAACATACCCTGCTGTGGAATTTCAAATATCAGAACTTGGTCAATAAGAAATAGTAACTAGCTAGTATAACAGTGGAATTGTAGTCTTGCATGAAGAGAAGAAAAAATTGGTGTTTGCTTGAAAATCGTTCCACAGCTTAAAAGCTTCAATGGTCATTATGTTCTATAAAGTATATGTGATGTGATTACAGTACCTGATTTAAACAGAAAACTCACATGGACTAACATGCTATAGTGGCACTATTTCTGTCTTGCAATTAATGACACAATAAGGTTTGGTCAATGTTTTTTCTAGCAAGAAGATGCTAGAAAAGATCCGGAAATTTCAATTAAAAAAAAAATACATGTTGAATTGAACTTTAAATTCATAATCTTTTATCTATATCAGATCTAAAGATGGGTGTGTGTTTAGGACTTTCTCGTACTATTCACTGAACTACCATTTAGGTGATTGAGCCATTTCCTAATATAACTAAGTTATACGTCCATTTCCATTGATTTCACATAAATCTGAAAGGATTTTATTGCTATACCAACTGTCGAAGTGTACTTGTACAACTGAAAATATTTTTCTCATGATTTTCCACTATCTTTAATTTTTTTTAATTCAAAAATCATCATCTTTGAATTAATTAATCAAATTTATGTACACCTATGTTCAAACCCCATCGACTTTAGTCAATTTTGCAAATATATCCTTCCATTTGTATTTCATATACTCATTTCTTATATTTATTAACTCAAACATGACCTCCTTTCTTAACTTAATTTTCAAACAAATTTCTCCTATATATATTTTTTTCAATAGAATCGGACTTCGAAAAATAAAGTAGCTCTAAATCAAACATGCTTTGATTTTTGTAGTGACAAAGAAACTAAAACCCTAATACCCATATTTGGCACTTTAATTAAATTCAATGGAGATAGGAATATAAAACAACAACATTTTGTTAAAGGACAAAATAATAAGTTTTGATTGTGAATTTTTTTGACATCATTTTTCAATTTACATGTCAATAGGACACTTTAGAATGAGTACATGCATTTTTTACCATGAACGTAATTGCTATGAAACGTAAAGTTGATATATCAAATTATCACAAAACAAAGGTGAAAATATATTGGTAAAATTGACTAAAGTTGGTGGTATATGGACTCATTAACCCTATATATAAACCACTCAAATGCTTAATTATGGTGGGATCTGAAAATTTAAAAATTCTTCAACAAAAAACTGTCGGGCGAATAAAACAGAAAGAAAAAAAAAAAAGAGTTATTAAATTGTTAAAATAGAAGTTTTTATAGATTGTATCAAAATTAATTAACTGTAGTGACAATTATAATAATAATATGACCTGGGTACAGGAAAGATACTGAGAATAATCTTGAATCAAGAACTTGCTGGTTGTTAGCAAATAATGAAGAACATTGTAGTACTAGCAACACTACCCTCATATGTATATAATATCATGAGAAAAATAGGGAAAAGAAGAGAAGAGAAGAGAAGAGAAGAGAAGAGGGGTCGGCCAATTTCATACTAACACGTGACTCTGCTCGACAAAAGCATAGAAATTTCATATCCAAGCCTGTTTTATATAACAAATATTTTGCCCCATAATAATAATTAATAATATAATATATTAGACCAAGACATGACACGTGTCATGTCGTGTATGTTAGGGAAAGAGCATGTGAGATGAGTTTTGACAATCCCTCACGCAGTTATGTCCCAAATAAGGAATAAGAAAAACCAATTATACATGAGAGAGAGCCTTTTTTTTTTTTTTTTTTCATTTTGGTTGGTTATCATAATTCCATACTTTAATTAATTTCATCTCATTTAGTTTTTAATGATTTTTGAGCTAAAAATAGACTTAAATTGTGGCAAATAAGAGCATAACATGAAAAAAAGCAAGTTCTAATAAATATATATAAGGTAAGATAAAGGTATAATCCAATTAAGTTTTTATATACATGGCCAACTCAATTTTAAAATTTAAAGTTAGAAGATTGATCCAAATTCAATCAAATTTTATTGTTTAGATTCAAACTTAGCTTAATTGGATATTTAATTTTATGGAAGAATGTTTTATTTTAATGAAGAAAAATATATAAATAATAGTATAATAAAAAAATTATTAAAATAAAATTTCACTTAAATTATGAAATTTATTTTTTATCACTTTGATAGAGTTTATTTGATAAGCATTTTAGTGATCTAACTCTCCACTTAAGAACTTTGAGTAACTGTAAATTGACTTTTTAGTTTTTAAATGAATTTGATTATAGAAATATTAATAAAAATTTTACATGGAGAAATATTCAAAATTTTTGCAATGAGTTTGATTTTTTTTACATCATTTATTTTGAATTCTGTTATCATTATTTGTCTTGTTTTGTTGTTATGTTATGTGTCATGCTTTGGGTTCTTTTCAAACTATATAATTTGTTTTTAATTTCATATTTATTATTTTTGATATTTGCTAAAAAGGACTTCAAAAAAATTACACTACCTTCATTTTCATGAAAGAATTGAAAGCTACTTTATTCTCCATGCTTCAAGATATTTCAGATTTATTTTATTATTTTGCTACTTTATTTATTACATTGGATGACTGTAACATTATTTTACTTTGTATTGGAGGATGATTGTAATATTTTTCATTGGATGACTGTAATACTTTTCATACATTGCTACTTATTTAGTATATATGTATTTAATGTTGTTTTTATGTTTTAAGGTTTATTCTCTTTGTATATTACTATTATATCTAATTTTTTTAGGTACAAACGAACCCATAAATAAGCTCACACACGAGTTTGAAGACGAGCCCATTAATGAGCTTTCAAATGAACACAATCTGAGTCTTGTTCGCGAATAAGCTCGAGCTCAAGTTATGAATCTCCAAATATATCGAGCTCGAGCCCGAGCTCAAACACCCTTCTATTAGACTGAGCCGAATCGAAACACTCCAAAATTTGACTCGGCACGATTCGTTTACAACCCTAATTCAAACTCCATAAAGGAGAAATAATCAAATTGCATAAAAGTATTAACTTTATAAAGAAAAGTTCAACAAATCCAATACAAAAGTATATAGATCAGAAATTTATATTTTTTTATCAAAAAATGTAAAGAAATGGAATAAAAAAAAATTAAACAGAAAAATATAATAAAAGATCACTACTGATTTATAGATAATTGATGATGATAAAAAATTTATTATGAAGAAATAAAAGAGAAAAGAAAAAGAAAAAAAAAACAGATGACTCGGTTTTAGTAATTTTTTTTAGCCTACTCAATATGTGCTTAATGGAACATTTGAAGTGCTAAACTTCACTTATCATTATGTAAATGTTTGCAATAAATTTGAATTTAAATTTAAACAAAGTCAAACGAGCTTAATTGAATATGTATATTGCAAACATTAAATTCAAAGTTAAAAAAAATTGATATAAATATGGCTCAAATTTGACTCAATAATTTGTAAAATTCAACTTTACTTAAAAAAAGATAGTAGTGAATGAGTAAGTATTTTTTTTTCAAATATTTTAAAATACATGATTTTAGTTTCGCCATTACTAATTTGTAAAATTATCTACTTTATGTCCTTTATCCTAAAACAGGTCCTAACCATACTTACAGGAAAAAATAAAAGCTAAAAGTAATGTGGGAAGTTGTAGTTTGATAATGAAATTGAATGAGAAAGAAAAAAAAATTTAGGAGTCCCTGATTGGAGAGGATCAATGTCCTATGATCACATGGTGTTGTGTATTGAGACATGCACATAAAGGCCCACTTTGTTAGCTCAAAAACAAACACATTTCCTCAAGGCCACTTGAGATCAAACCCCGGATTGGGAACACACAGAAGAGTGTTTGTATGGTCTCTCTCTCACCCTCTCGCTTTAAAAACCTCATCAAGGGCGAGTCCACTTCTTTTCTCCACGCACTTGTCTTCTTCACATCCAACATCACTGTCCTGTTAATGTGCTCTCTTTCCTTGGCGGTCCTCTTTAAATCTCTCTTATCACTTTCTCCAATTCTTCATATCTCTATAACACTCGTCCTCCCTTGCCCTTCCTCTCGCCCCCATCAATTTTTCTCTCCTTCTTTTGCCATTTGAGTCCACTTTCTATTTCTTCATTTGTCTCTCTGAGGTTGGTTCTCTTGTAGCTATTAATTATATTAACCCAGAAACATCTTCAAGGTGATTATTAAAACCATCATGTCTAGCAGAAGGTCGAGGCAGCCAAGTGCTCCAAGAATCACTGATGATCAAATCATCAACCTTGTTTCCAAGTTACGCCAGCTTCTTCCTGAGATTCGCCACAGGCGCTCCGATAAGGTAACTTCTTCACTCTTATATTTTCTTTTTGTGCTTTGAAAGAAATTATACATAATTCTACAGCATGATACGTCAATGAATTATGTACCTGACAAGACACCGTTATCCATTATGAACCCAGTTTAGTATACAAAATAACTTCTATTTCGTCTATTGGTAGACCTGCAGATATTTCAGTGTTGACCAGAAACGCGTAACCAACATCAGTTCGTTACCCTGTATATGATGAATACTGTGCCAATATATATTATGGATAACAATATATTGCACTGTTTAAGATACATGTAAATATATACATATGTATACATAAATAAATAGGTAGCGATGTTGTCACATTGAGCAGAAATAAACTGTGTTTTAGGTAGTAAGTTAAGACCATGGAAAAACCGAAACTGATTTTTCTGTGTTCAATGCTATATGTTTTGTCAATGTGAATACCCCTCTCTCTCTCTCTCTATATATATATATATCACATGTTCAAGGCTGTTTATATATATTTATATACTGTGAGAAATTATCGGCCAATAATGGTTGAAGAAATTTCAAAAAATTGGAATTGACTTTTATTTGTTTTGCAGGTATCGGCTTCCAAGGTCCTACAAGAGACCTGCAACTATATCAGGAACTTGCACAAGGAGGTCGATGACTTAAGTGAACGATTGTCTCAGCTTTTGGCTACAATTGATGCTGATAGTCCTGAAGCTGCTATAATTAGGAGTTTAATAATGTAATTAGAGCAGACTCCCTTTGTTTTAAGTAATTATAAAAATATATATATATTTCTCATTGTAACCTTTTATTAGTAGAGAGAGTTTGATCATTAGATCAGACCAAAAAAAAAAGGACTGCATTTTAAGTTATATATATAGATTTATAATATTATATATATGTGTGCATGGCATGTGGGTAGGCATGCAATGTAATTAAGTTGTATAATAAAAGGAATTGCACTTAGCAATGCCTAATTTATATTAATGATCATATATATATATATATGGATAATCTATTCTTGGGTTTTCTTTTTAATAGTTATATAAACATTATAGTAATTGTCTCATTGACATTGAAGATTTGACATACGGTACCCCAAAGCAGGATTATTAGTCAAATTAGTTTAATTCTCCTTAAAATATATTGTTAATTATTGTTTGTGTCTCTATTGTTAAAGAACAAAGACAAAAATGAGAGAATACATTAATCCGGTGCTTTTGTCGGTAAGTGGGGATCAACCGGCATAATGTCAGCATAAAAGCGTAAATCACCCATAGGATGCTGATTTGATAGGCTAATCAATTAATTTACATATTTATAAGTTATACACTCAGCTACCTAATTCTATATATCACTTAATTTGTTTAGTTTACTACAACCAGATTATATCAAAATTTTGTTTTTTTTTTCCTGGTTTTTGTTAGTATTATAATTAAGGTTTTCTTATTAATGCCTTGCTCATCAGGGTACTTGCAGACAATTTCAGTTTCTCATTTTAGAAATATGTCCAAAATAATTTTCAGTAAGAATTTTGTACAAAATTTTTTTCAGTAATATACTGCATCTAATTATTGTATTTGTAATATATAAATATCATAATTTAATTGATTAAGTATAAAATATTAAAGATATTTATTAATTATTTAATTATTGTGTAGAAGATAATAGATATAGGCAAAAATCTCCTATTTGTATAATATTTACTTTGTTGCTAATGGTGCTTTGCTGATTAAATCTCCGATGTAGTCATAAGCAGGTTGAAGAAAATTGAACGGATGTATTGTGGCAAAATACAGAAATGACTTGTGGCTAGGGGTAAAAGGATAACCGTAGATATGTGTGTGTGAGCACCCGCGTATGTGTTTCCATGGCAAAAAATGCAATAAAAACATTCCAACATTCAATAATTAATGTTCCTGGCTCTTGCGTTAACAAGATCAATTAATTAGTTACCATAAGAGTCAGATTGTATAGGAAAATCTGTGCTACAAGAATGGTCACGTCCACATATATATATATATATATAATTTCCGAAACAACTTTATTAACCAAACAAGAGATGGAGAAAGGGACTAAACTTGCAAACAAAATCCCGTGACTCATTAACACAACATGTAGAAAATGAAAGACCATGTTTGGCCATTGAAAGTGACATTGTATCTAAGATGAATATTGGTGGTTACTACACTATTAGTGGAGAGAAATATGTCTCTTTATTCATGTGAAAGGAGGACAATGCCCATAAAAACTTGAATTTGAACCATCATAACTAGCATTGCCCTAATTCTTTAAGGGGAAGGGGAATTGATAGAGACTTACCATCAACTTTATCACCAGTATTCTCTAAATTTTTCATTAGCTCAAATTGAGTACAAGCAAAAAATGATAAAAGCTCTTAATTGTTGTGGGTCAATTGCTATATATAACTTTTGTAATTTTAGTGTGCTTTTGTCAAATTGACCTTCTGAGTTAGATATACAAATCTTTTTAGATTTTCGGAAGGGATAACAACTCTGCCAGTCCTAAAAGAAGTTACTTTTTTTCAGTTAAGCCCTACAAGAAAAAAATTTATAATCAAGTTCTAAAACTGATTAAAATGATTTCCATTAGTCCTAGGCTGTTAAACCTAACAGAACTTATGACATGTCAGTGATGGTGGACAACTTCTTGCCACATCAGCAGCCACCTAATCTTCTCTTTTTGGCATATGGACCCACCATCGTGTATCTCAAAATTTCCCTTTCTCTTTCTCTATGTACTACCAATCAACACCACCATTACCACATGAAAACCACCACCATCACCCACCTAAAACCATCATCGCCCACAACCACCACTCATTAACACTAGCACTACCCATCAGCACCACCATTACCACTTGAAACCACCACCACCATTAAAATCATCATTGCCGAAAACCGCCACCGCTCACAACCAAAAGAGAACTGTAGGTCCAGATATGATGACCAGTGTTCTTGCTTCATTAATAAGAATAAAATCAACTTCATCAATTACACAATAATTGAATCCTCTCAAGACTAGCTCCTCAACACTCTGTATATGGAAGAAAATACAGTTAGCCAGGACTAAACAGATAAAATCAACATCTGCAATTCAAGAATTAAAATAGTGGGAGTAAATGATCTAGGATGATTTAGTGCATAAAGCAAGAATTACTTTCCGTGGCAAGATTATCTCTTAAGTAATCAAAACCAAGCTCAGTGTTGGTGACATATGTGACGTCACACAAATAATTATCTTTTCTTTGTTCACTTGTCATGTTTTTTGCACACTCAAGGATGAAAGATTCTGGCATGAAAGACCCGTAGAATTGCAAATTAAAAAAAATAAAAATAAAAGGAAAAGTTTGTGACATACGCTGAATTAGGCCAACCTTCAAACTAAGGAAACGGGAAACTTGACCGACCTATTCACACTCTCTTCTTGCCAAATAGTCATTGACAATGACGATATGAACTCCTTTGCCACTTAATGCATTCAAATAAGCTGGGTAAAATAGCAACAAGTGTTTTTCCTTATCCTCATTTCAATAATTTCTTCCTTATGAACAGATGCAACAAGTGTTTTTCCTTCTCTAGTCCTCATTTCAGCAATTTTTCCCTTTTGAACAGATGCAACAAATGTTTTTCCTTCTCCAGTCCTCATTTCAGCAATTTCTCCATTAATGAACAGATACAACACATACGAAATTACCTATGAGTTGAACATCAAAGGGATGAAGCCCTAAAACTCTTTTGGAAGCCTTTCTTACTATAGAAAAAGCTTCCTGCAGTAGCTGTCTTGTAAATGTCATAAACAAAACAACATCTAAATCAGAAAAAAAGTATTTGATAGATATTATTGCAAAAATCTGAACCCTAGTGCTCCCCAAATCAATACAAAAATAATAGTCAAACAACGACTAACAAGATTCACAGTATCAGGAAGAGAACCGAAAGAGAACTGCAGCTCACATGGAATCAAGGAGCAACACATCAAAGGAGAGTTTACCCACACCAAGAACAAGAACAAATAAAGAAAAAGATTTTGAGCCACCATAAATCAGCAAATTCAATTTTGTACAGGTAATCAACCCCAAAAATAATTGATTTCAAGTTAACAAGAAATCAAATTTTGAGAAAAACAATAAAAAATTTTTGAAACAAACTTTGGTTCTAGAACAAGATGCAAAGATGGGAATTCACTCACCAATTGATCGCCCAATACTACTCTCCCTCTCTCTCTCGATCTTTCTTCTCTGCTTTGAATTTTTTTTGGTTAAGAATGAAAATGCTGTTGCCATTTCCTTCACGCAGCTCTAGCAAAATGTCATCACAGAAAGCAATGTTCTCATGCTCATTTGAAGTTTACTTCCCTCGCTCCTTCGCTCAAGTGCAGCCACATCCACCTGATGTAACCGAGCTTTTACTTCTTGTTGAAGAGCTTCGTGATAGAGAATCTCGGTGGTATTTGTTTGAGAGGAGAGACAACGTTGGTTGTTGGGAGAATAGAGGCATTGTTGTTGATTAGGAGATAAGAGGTAGTGGTGTTTTAGGTGGTTGGGAGAGACTAAAGGCATTAAATAAACAAGATGGTGGGCCCCATATGCCAAAAAGAGAAGATTAAGTGGCTGTTGATGTGGCAAGAAATTGTCCAACATCACCAATACATCATCAGTTCCGTTAGGTTTAACAGCCTAGGACTAACGGAGATCTTTTTAATCAGTTTTAGGACTTGATTGTAAATTTTTTTTTTGTAGGACTTAATTAAAAAAAATGTAACTTCTTTTAAGACTGACAGAGCTGTTATCCCTTTTCGGAATGAGTATGAATTTAGCTTTGTGAATGATTTTTAACTTTTTATCTTTTGTTTTTTCGTTATTTAATGTATGTATATATATATATAAATTTATACGTTGTTGTAAATTAATTTTAGTACTTAAAATTTAATAAAAATATTTTAATTTATCCAATTATTTGTAATTTTAATATAATGTATAATTTAACTAAAATTTAAAAATCCACCTATAACATTCACTGTAATTTGTTTTTTTAGAAGGCATGTGTATTTTCTTTATTAATTTTGATGAAATATAAATGGGTTATTTACACTAATGGTACCCAACATTTTAATTAAATACCATTAAAATATCCAATCATTAAAACGTAACACAAAACTTTATAACCTTTCTTTTATAACCAATAAAGTGTATGAACTCGATTTTCAGTCAAAGCCGACTATATGGCACTCCATATGGCATTTGACATAGCACTACGTGTCACGCGTCGCTGATTTAGTATCACATGGTGCTGACATGGCGCCATCTGTCACACTTATATGATGTGGTGACATGCGGTGCTGACATGGTGCCACGTTGCACACTTTTATAATATGGTACCACATGGCGCTGATGTGACATTTATATACCTAACACATCAGTAATGGGACCTTAATTAAAAGTGAAATACCATAGTAAGACCTTCGCTAAAAGTTGAGTACCATGAGTGAAAATTTCTACTTTTTTGGTTGGTTTTTGTTTATGTAATTGTTTTTGTTTTTTGTTTTTTTTTATAATAAAATTTTAAACTTTTAAACTTTGTAGTTTTTAAGTGAAAATTTTGTATTTATTTTTTTAGTAAAGGTAACAACAACGGCAACATCAATAGTGACATGATAATAACTGTGTCCAATGGGCTAATTAGAGCACATTGGTGAATAGCACATAACTTTATAGTCCTTAACTTTCAAAGTATCAACTTATAATAATTTTAGACCTTATATATACATAAATACCAAAAGTGTAATCGAGTCGAGTGAAATTTAATTTTAACTAGCTCGTACTTAACTATTTATTATTAATTTAAACTCAGGTGGAGTTTAATATTACTCGCGAGATTAATCAAATTTAAATAGATTTACAAATTATAAATTAAATAATTCATCAAAAAATTAAAAATTATTATTTTAGCATTTATAAAGTATTCAATTAAAATTATAATTTTATTCTAACAAAAAACTTAAATAAATATTTTATATTTATTATAAGTTGGAAAAAATATATATTATATATTTCATATCAAAATAGTAGTGCATTAAATTATTATTTGAGCCGATTTACGAGTTAACAAGTTAAAATTTAAATAGTGCATACTCAACTCATATATTTTACAAATTTCAATATATAATAAATTTTGAATACTTTTTTTATTGAACTAAATACTAATTTAAATTATGAACAATTTAGTTTATTTAAAAATTGAGATAAACATTAAAAACATAAATTTTCACTTAAAACTATAAAGTTCAAAATTTTATCACCAAAAAATAAAAACCAATTACACAAACAAAAATTGACTAGTAATCAAAAATTTTTACTTATGGTATCCAACTTTTAGTGAAGATCCCACTATATATCTCACTTTTAGTGAAGGTCCAATTATACTGATGGGTAATACCATATTAGTGTCGTATCACGCCAAATCATAAAAGTGTGCCACATGACATCATGTGTCACCACATCATATAAGTGTGATATGTGGCACTATTTTAATGCCATGTGATTCCATAATTAGTGGGATGTGATACGTGACACTACATCAAGTGCCATATGATATGCCACATAATCATTTTTTACCGAAAATCTAGTTCATGCACTTTATTGATATAAAAAAAGAAAGTTACAAATTTCAAAATTTTATCACAAAAGATAAAAAAAGTACATTACATTCTATACCTGTGAGTTGCATGTTTTGTAAATTTTTAATTTTATAAATTTCAATTTTATTATTAATATATATTTAATTGTAAGTTTGTTGTCTTATTTTGCGTTTAAAATTTTTCATTATTTTAATAATAATAATAATAATATCAATAAAAATAATAATAATTTAATAGCTTTATAGAATTGTTGTGAACTTCTATATATATATATATGTTTGGTCAGAACAAGGAAAAAACCTATGTGCTGGGGTCGATCGGGTGCGCTTGTGATTTTTTTTATTTAAAAAAAATATATATACGATAAAAAATAATTAAAATAAGCTTACTTACTATTTATGTGAAAAGATATTAAATTTAAAGTATGAGCTTAGTTTTTTTGGTAACTTTTTATTGGATTAAAAATGAAATTTTTAGTTTTCATTTGTGTATGTATGTAAATAAACTTACTTATTCTAAAAAAAAAACTTACTTACTATTTGTGCACAAAGATATTAAATTTGTTTTTAAAGTATGAGCTTTGTTTTTTTGTTAATATTTTTATTGGATTAAAAATTAAGTTTTTAGTTTTCATATATGTATATATATATAACAATTCTATTCAACACATTTTTAAGATGCTTATTGATAAGTGGTCCTTAAATACTTGAATTCAGCAAGCACCAAAAAGTTTGAGTCACTTGTGAAATTTTTTCCATAAAAACTCCAACGTTTAAGTTATATCAATGTATAGAGAATAAAAGAATATAATTGTAAGGGGAATAAATAGAATCCTAAAATGAAAGGAATTAAGAGTATTTATAGGGCACTTTATCTCATGGAATAGGAATTTCTTACTCCAAATAAGAGTCTTTTATTTTTTCTAACTTGGTTGCTTTTTCCTTTATAGGATTTTGAGCTCCATCTGGGCCTTGGAATACTCAGCTTCCTAGTTCTTGACCTAATTAACGATTTCGGGTATTAAGAGTCTCCCCTAAGTGTTGCTCAAATATTTATGTCTGACTAAACTGCTGTGTCTTCTCGCTTGATCTTGTAGTGTCGTGTCTTCGAGCAAGTAATAGTGCCATTGAGACTTGATTTTTGAGCACGTATAAGTGCTATTGAGACCTAACCAAGCATGCATGGAGTGATGGTAATTTCTAAGGTAAACATGTGTAAGTGCTTGCCTGCCGAGCATGTATAGTTCTAGAATATTTTGAATCAAGTATGCGTAGAGTACTAGTTAATTTTGAACCAAGCACACTTAGAGTGTTGGTATTGATATGAGAACCTTAAGTGTTGATGAGAGTTGTGCTAGACGTTGATCAAGTGTTGGCAAGCCTCTATCATGACCCAAATCCGGGAGTCATGACCGACGCTAGGGAACATAAATTGACACGAATCCGGAACCCGTAGCAAGCCTTTAACAAAATACAACATCAACATAATCACAAAAATACCTCAGAATTAAAAACTTTTAATAACATAATGAAATAAATAATATATAAATAAAATATTTTACAAACATAAAAATACACCATCTTAGTCACTACTAATAAAATGTACTACAACAAATACGTACTACTATTGCAGCGTCTACAATTATAAGAAAGTTCAGATTAAAAATTTACACAAGTCAGCCGAGGAGGAAAGAGTCCGGTGAAGAGTAATACTAGGAAAGGTCTCACTACTGGTATGATTGACCCTAAGACACTAAGTCAACCGAGCTCCCGCAGTCACACCACTCTCAACCACAAATCTCAATAAATCATTTAATCATTTCACATATCAATCATTATATCATAACCTAGCATCTAGCGTACTATTGCGCAACAGTCCTAGTGTAGCCCACTAGGTAGCACGTTCTACTACTATTCTCCAAAAATGTCACATCACAAATAAAATCAATAAATCATATTAAGGTGCACTGCATGCAATAATCACACACACACACACACACACACACATATATATATATATATATATATATATAAAGACATATATATATTAGCAATGACAACTAACATTTAATACAATATAACATATTAAAGTGCACATTTATCAAGATATGGATGCAAATAATATTTTCTATATGCAATGCATACATATAGTAATAACTCACAGGCGTGCGCTCATCTGCAATAATTCGACTAGCCTCGACCTATAGGACTCGGTCTCGGCGTGGCTATAGGAAAAATAGTAAAATAATTAGGATTAAAATCCTAATCTTAAACATTCTAGATTTCTAAGGAAACTCGATTTAAGACACGACTCTACTAAAACTCAAAATTCAATACAACCCCGATGTCACGTTTTATGAGAAATCTACTGAAAATTCGGCAGAGTCTCCTTTGTAAAACGGACATATCTCTACAAAAGTAGAGCCAAACCTACATGTAAACGCACTTCAAAATATTTCAAGGCTCAACATCTCAGGTTGGGCCCCCGAACTACAAATTACGCCCAACTGAGAATCAATATCATAAAATATATATAAAAATATAATAATTTGTCAAATCACCAAAATATCTCATAAAAATATATTAAAAACTTTTATTTTCCAAATAAATAATAAAATTCTAGTTTTTAAATAATATTTTGCTAATAAAATTCATAAATGGAATAAAATTCCATTTTACAATTAAATTAACATAAATTGCAAATAATTATTAAAATCACTTAGTAACATCATAAAAATAATAAAATGCCCATTTAATCTCAAAAATAATAAATAAATTTATTATTCATATATTATTCCAAAATTATCACAAATTAACTAATAATTGGAAATAATAATAAAATTATTTTTCATACTTTTATTAATCCAAAAATAGTCTAAAACAGAATAATTAACAACAATTTCAATTTAAAATCAAATAATTTACTAAATTCCAACAATTTTCCAAAAATACATTTTTAAACATAAACTACAAAAATTCAATTAAATACCACAATTCAATCTATCTACATAATAAAAGCATAAAAGACACTTATTTCCAAAATAAATAATAAAATTCGAATCTATAATTAAATTCCATTATTAAAATCTATTCTTCCAATTTTTTTTTGAAATTAAATAACATTAATTACAAATAATTATTTAATTTGCTCAAATATATAATAAAAATAACCAAAACTCATTTAAGCTTAAAAAAAATAAATAAAATTAGTATTCATATATGTTTCTGAAAATTACTAATAATTAGCTAAAAATAGAAAATAATTCATAAAAATTATTTTAATACTATTTATTACTCAAAAACTGTCCAAAACATAATAATTAACAATAATTTCAACTAAAATATAAAAATTACTAATTTATATTAATTTTTCCAAAAACTCATTTTTCACATAAACTTCAAAAATTTATAATAAAAATTCTACACATAATTTTAATAAACTTCATTCACAAAGTATAATCTACATAATTAATAGAATTTATTAAAAATATAAAAATTTTCTGACCCGGAACTGCCTGGAGCAATACTGTGAACAATACCCGACGCTCGAAAATTCAGAAAAATAATTAAAAATCACCATTTACACGATCACAACCTCTAGATCATTTATCTCAAAGCAATTACGTCTAATTAATTGAAATTCAAAGTCAATTTAATAAAATAAACCAAAATGACCTAGATTCGAATTTCTCAAAATCAGAGTGCTTACCAAAGTTGGAAGTCAAAATTGACGAAGGTTTTTGAAGCCCAAAGGATGAGGATCAGTTTGAGACCAGAGGCGAGGCCTGAGGTGGCCGGAGGCGGCGCCGGTAGCCTCTTCTCTAATTTGGCAACGAAGAGAGAGAGAGAGAGAGAGAGGGAGAGAAGAAAATGGTGGTGACCGAAGTATGGAGGGAGGAAGACGATCTGGTGTTGGTCGGCGTGCTGGTGGCAGTTGAACGGAGGTGGCAGTGATGATGGTGGGTGGTGTTGTCGGTGGGTGTGGAGGTAAGGAAGAGAAGAAGGAAAGAAAGAGAGGACAAAAAGAAATGGGGAGAGGGAAAATGTGCTCTGCATGTTTTTTTTTTTAAAAGTAGAAAGGTACAACTTTAATATTTTAAAATTAGAATATCTTCTCTTTTCATTTATATATATATATATATGAAGTACATGTACCATTTATTATTATTATTTATGATTTTGTATACAAAGTACGTGGTACACATACAATGTTTTAAAATAAAATATTCTCCCACTTTATTCACCCACACCAATATATATATATATATGCATAAAAATATAATTTTTAATAATTATAAAATTTTCTAAAATACTCATTCAACACTAATCAAATAGAATAATAATTAAACTTAATAATCCACATTTAATATTTAATAATTAAAAATTTGGGTCCTTACAATCTTCCCCCTTATAAAAATTCATCCTCGAATTTTAATAAATAAAAAGGAAAACAAAATTTATCGAGGAAACAGATAATAATATGCCACCCACATCTCTGTCTCAGTCTCCTACATGTGCTCTTCGACATTGTTGCTCCTCTACAAGACTTTAACCTCGGAATCTGCTTAGAACGCAACTGTCGAACTTGATAGTCAACAATCACAACTGGTTCTTCCTTATATGTCAAATCTTCATTCACTTCCACACTCTGGGGCTGCAAAACGTGCGAAGGATCCGAAATATACTTCCTGAGCATCGAAATGTAAAACATTGGATGCACTTGAGAAAAATTCGGAGGCAAAGCCAACCGATATGCCACCATGCCAAATCTATCTAAAATCTTAAAAGGTCCTATAAATCTTGGTGCCAACTTTTCTTTCTTATACTATCATCATCGGTCACCATCAACTAGCTAATATGCTCAAGCATAAGTCAACCTATACTATTTATTAATAACAATCACCTTTTTTCCTCAAACTCCATGTTTTCAATTATCATAACTAATAGCCTCTTCTCACTGTTCTTCTTGCTACTTTATACTTTATTAATTCCTTGTTTATTCCTCCCAATGACCATGTTTCTATACACCACATTTAACATTTATTTTTACAACTATGCTTACATCCACCAGTCATACAAATCTTGTAATAGATTTTCATTATATATCACAAATTCTAATTGCTAGATTAATAATTCACCATCTAATAAACCATAAAGTTTTAATGCTTCCTATTGTTTGCAAAACCCGTCAAACTTATACTTATTATTTATCATCCTAAATATTCAATTCATCATCAATCTTCAATCTAACCAGAGATTCGTGTATCACCTTTCACTGCGTTACTCTGATGTACTACTTTATATATTTAGCTTATTGGTACGAATGTGGTTAACTTGTACCAAACCCGTATTCAATCTTGATAACCTTTGCCAAGGATCGTTCATAAACCAAGCAAAAGAAAACTGTAATTCCCAACAAGATCCTTAAATAACTTGTACTTAAGAACCTTAATTACAAAGAATTAAAGGTTGTTTAATATAAACCTAAGATTAACTAAGTCAATTTTAAGTCTAAATTAAACTAGGTTTGAATGTACCAAGCCTTCACTTGATAAATTCACTAAA
>CATIWM010655891.1:0-16488 GCA_949671775.1 Mallotus repandus
TATAATTAAATTATACATAAAAATAATTAATAATATATATGTTTCTGTTGAAATCAAATCTTAATTTTATAATCATATCATACATAAATCAAATCTTAATAATATATATATATATATAATTAAGATTTGATTTCAACAGAAACATATATATTATTAATTATTTTTATGTATAATTTAATTATAAAATTTACTTAATATGTAAATCAATTTAAATAATACAATACAATTTAATTTAATTAAATATTATAAAATAATAATTTAGTCTAAAATAACTAAATACATATCAATTAAATGTTTATTGTATAAAAATAAGTAATAAAGTTTATATTTTATTTAATTATAAAAATAAATTTTAAATTTTTATTACTTAAATATTTACTTTACATGCATCAATTGAAAAATATAAATTAAATAAAAAATAAAAAATATATATTAATTTGTCAAAATCAATAGTTCGTGTTTAAATTGTAAAAAATATTAAAGGTCGTGTATTTTTTGCAAATAGTCAAAACGGTGCGTTTTGACGTGGCGCTTATGTGTCACGACTCAGATTTTTTTGGTGTCCACATCAGCAAAGTTTCACCAGATTTTCAACCGGTGTATTGAATTGCAAAAATTTAAAAGTTGTGAACGACATTATCAAAAAAAAAAATATGTCGAAATTATAAAATACCTAAAGGTCGTAAATTTTTTTATAATTTACCCTATGAAAAATGATAAATCAGAAATTAAGGTGGATGTACAATCTGTAAACAGTATATTATAGTTAGCACTCCTATAGAAACATGTAATCTCAAATTTTTATTCTGAAAAAAAAAAAAGAAAAAATCGAAAATTATTTCAAACTAAAAGATTGTTCTATTAGAAAATAATTCAACATAGAAAAATACAGAAACATTGAATTAATTATAAAAAATACAGAAACATAGAAAAAATTAATTAATCAATACAGAAAAATCACTTTAATAAAATTATTTATAATTTAACAATTGAGAGAATCTAAAGTTCCTTTTTTTATTGAAAAAGGTGGAGGGATTTGAACCATTCTGCTTTTATAAGAGGTGTCAAATCTCTACCATTAAACTAATGGGAAGTTGGCAGAATCCAAAGTTGGTTGATATAGATCTTCAATTGTTGTTACAGTAAGCATGAAATTAATAATACCAAAAAAAAAACATTGGTATCAATTGAGTTAGAATCTCAACAAATAAGATAACGAAATCTGCTGCAAAATAAATGTGACAGATTTTTATATGATTGATTGCCTTTAGGTCCATCATCAGCGTCTTCATAGCCACAACTTTTATCGTCTCAACAGCAGGCAATGGACACAAGCACTTTCCGACTTTCGCCAAATCACGAAACTAAATGAAGCGGCATTGAATGTAATTAACACATTTTCAATTTAAAAATTTTGAAAAAAAAAAACGAGTGGCTCTAGTTTTTTTTAATACCTATTGAATATATACATGTGTGCGCATTCAATTAGCATTTAAAATGCTCATTCTATTTGGTGTGATGATAAACATTTTAAATATATCCATTAACAATACTAACTCTATTTTGAAAAAAGAGTAGCCCTGAAAAAAATAATTTATCTGTCCATAGATTCAACAGCAAATTGAAAGGTTGTCTTATTCAAAAAATTTTAAATTTACTCTAAACATTTTGTGACTTATTATGCATTTTCTCATCTTTAAGTGTCTAAATATCTACTGTAAACCTTTTCTTATTTGAACGTTGCCGTTAATTTTAAGATTATGCCGTTCTAAGATGCTGTTAAATAGAATGATCTTATCAACATCTATGTAATAAATTTCATTTGTACATTTATTTGTAATTTTTTGATTCGTTTAGATTTACTTTCTATATATGCTATGAATTCAAATAAGATAAGGAACAAAATAGGTAATTAACAAGTGGCTCTAGTTATTATATTCTCAGTGTATATATGTATAACTGTTTTGATGACATGAAATTCAATAATTCTGATGTTATTCGGGAATTAATTGACAAAAATATGAAAAGTAGTGGAATGAAAAGTTGCAAGCATGGCCAACAAAGAAGATGAGGCCAAAAAGGATCTTTATCAACGTGGATGGTTCGCGAGATAGGAACATGGAATTTATTTCAGAATCACACACACAGACAAACCAATCCTGAGGTCTTTCAAAGAAATAAGAATCTATTCCACCTCCACATAATTAAACACTTTTTTTTTTTTTTTTGGGTAAAGGGAGGAGGCTAAGCCTTACCAAACTACACACCAACCAATCTAAAAGGTTGATTCTTCCTTATGCAACCACAAAGGGTTAATTCTGTTAATAAAAACTATGAATGAATGTACTAGTGATTTAGGCCTGTTTGGTTTAACTATTTTATTTTATATAAACAAACAATAATAATTATAATAATAAATTTTATGAATAATAATAAGAATAATAATTTGTAAATAATAAAGTAGTATTAAATTTATAATTTTTTATTAAGTGCAAAATAATATTATTTAATTTTTTTTTTAACAAATTAATTTAATTTTTATGTAACAATCCAAAATTATATTCATTAAAACATGTGAGACTTTTTATAATATTATTAAATTATCAAATTCTTTGCTAATAAAAAGAAACAACAATAACAATAAAATAACAAAAATAAGGTTAATTTTTGCATGGAGTGGATGGAGCTGACTTCAAGGCATGTAATGCATCATCAGGAAAGCTTTTTAACTGTGGAAATGATACACTCACAGTTCTAACATCGGTACTGGTACCAGCACCAACCACAAGGACAATAACCAAAGGTTAATATTAGTTGTACTGCTGCTAGTAATTTTGTTTAGTTTTTGTTTCGGACTTTTGTCTTGTACTTTTACCAAAAAAAAAAAAAAAACCAAAGGTTAATTTTATAAAAACAAAATAATTGTAGTGAGCTAATTCAAAAAAAGTTAGAATTTAGAGTTTATTGAATCAGCAGTTAATTGAGAACCAATCAGCTATTAATTATTGATTTAAAAAAAAATCAAACATTTTTTTTTAATTTTTTAAAAACAAACAGCCATCAATTGCTCTAAAAAATTAAACCAAATACCCTTTTAATATTTACTTCACTTTAAATAGCCTCTTAATATGGTATAAATTTTTATATTTATATAAATGAAATTAAAACCATTAAATTAATTTTTATTTAATTATAATTATTAATTTTTTTTATACAGGTACCTAAAATATGTATTCATAAATATAAATTTTAAATTATATTTTTATAGATGCAACTATATATATTATAAAATGACTCAAATTTATCATGAAGTACATATTTAAAGGAAACGTTTCCTTCACTAACGTTTTTTTTTTTTGTTAACAATAGCTCCCTATTATATAGTTCATAGTTTATTAGTGCATTGATTATTGGGTAAAGGTGCATTTTTACCCCTCATGTTTTGTCCGAGCATAGATGCCTCATTTCTTTTTTTTTTTTTTTTGTCCAAATATATGAGGTTTATACTTAAAATAAGTTTTTAAGCCCCGAATGCTAACATGACATAAACGACAGTGAGGGGGCATTAACGAATGGTTGACATGGCAAACGTTTAACCCATTTAAACCCTCATCTTCGTTATACCCAACAAAAATCTTAAAACATTAAACCAAAAACAAAAACCTTCCTTCACCCCTACCCAGTTCAACCATCAGCATCCTCTACCATCTAACCACCATTGGCGTCGCTGCAACCAATTCCTCCGCTCACTGATGATAGAGTTACCAATATACATACCCTCGCTTGCTCTCGCTCACTCAATCGATGGCACCACCGCCTCTCCCAGCAACTACCACTGCGACTTCTTCTCTCCCAGAAAACACCACTAAGTAATTAGAGATTTATTAAAATCTCTAATTAATTAGGTAAATCACAATTACCCACTAGACACCAATTCCTTGCTAGCAGCCAGCTAGCGCAAAATCCAAGGCCAACCAAAAACTCCACTACCTACTTACATGTCTTTAAACATAACATCATCACCAAAGCCTTCTTCTTCTTTATTTTATTGTTTGGTTTGATTGTTGAGTTTCTAGGCGGTGCTAGTTTTAAGTCTACTAGTAGTGCTTCTTTTTATGCTGCCGGTGTTGGTACTAATAGTCTTTTCTCTATGGCTCTTAGATTCCCTGCTCAGGTACGTTAATTTTTTTTATTAATTTGCATAACTGATGTTTACAAAAACATCGCCTCCCTCAACCACTGTCCATCTCAACGTACTAACACTGGCAAGCAAAGTGTAGAAAAAAAAAGAAAGAAAAGAAAAGAAACTGATCCTTTCTCTTTTCTCTGCTTCGTCAATTATATTCTTTCATCGCTGAAACTAATCAAGAAGGCGTCTTGTTAGCTTGTGGATTGAATTGATTTTTGCTTGTTTGCTTTGTAGAAAGGTTAAGCTACTAGAGAAGTGACAAATTAATAATGGATGATGAAATGGTGCTGCGAGTATTACAAAGAGGAGGACACGATTATTACCGACAACTTCCTTCTACTTCCACTTCTTCTTCTTCCCCTTCAATTCTCCAATCTCTCATTCTCCATGCGGTACCTGTTGCTTCTTTTTCTAATTTTTTATTTTTATTTTTTTGTTTTGCAAATGTATTTGTGTTTAGATATTATCGATTTTAGCTTGTTGAAATGGTTGGTTTCGATGTATTAATTTAATTCTATTGAATTTTGTCGAATTAGCTAATTCGTATCACTATTGTTTTGAATGTCTATTAATAAATGAGTGATTGAGTGAATTTTTGTGTTGAAATGCCTAATTTCAAATTTTTTGAAGATATGGCATGATTTAATTTTTGTGCTGTTGAAATGGCGATGTCTTTTGATCATTATTATTTCTTGCTTGTATCAGTCTTTTCTAATTTTCCTATAATGGCTAATTGGTGGGTGATGTTAATTTAAGGGTAGTGATGTTATTGACGAGAATAGTGATGTTGTATGGTGGTAGTGGTGGTTTTGGGTTGTGGTGATTTTCAAGTGTTGATGGGTTGTGGGTGGTGGTAATGGTGTGGTGGTTACTCACAAATTGTTTGATAGAATGCCTGAAAGGAACGAGGTGTCATAGGATACAATGATTTTGGGGGTATACAATATAATAGATGAATTTTCATAGGTGGAACATGTGGGCTTCATTCCTTCTTGCATGGCTACCATGTCAAATGCAAAAGTAACGACAATTTATTTGAACTTCACTCCACTATTTATGAGGGGCTTAAAAACTCATTTTGAGCATAAACCTAATATATGTGGACAAAAAAAAAGAAAAGGGGCATATCTGCTCCTCGGGCAAAACATAAGGGGCAAAAATGCATCTTTACCCTTGATTATTTGACTTCACTATTGGATCAAAATAATCTTAAGAAAATTTTACTAAGTATTACAAAAGACATATTATTTTCTTAATTCTCAACTACTGTGAGGGAGTGTAAGGAGAATAGGAGTTCAAACTTTTTTTTTTATCTGAATGTCTACATTTTTTTGCCACTTAAACAATTTAAGGAGAACAAAAAAAAAATGCGTTATTTATTGCTATTTTTCTAAATCACTTAAATTAATTTTTGGCCAAATGCTTTATTTCACACTTGAACTATACCATTTTGACCTATGACACACCTGATAGAGCACTTAAACTTCAATTTTGGACCTATTTAACACTTGAACTGAACAAATCTCACGTGTTAAACCATTATCTCGACAGTGTGGACGTGAGAGTGTTTGCGAATCCTCTAAAGCGTGTTAGGCTTATTTGCCATAATGAGTTGGCAGTTGACAATGGTAAAAATACCATTAATACTATTTAACTGTCTTCTCCTTTAAACATCGAGCTCTGCAATATCTTCTTCACAAACCATCAGCTTTTTTTCTATTGCGCACAAATCATCTTCTTATTAATCAGTCATCAACAAGAGGCTATATCATAAACAAAAATAAACTATCACAAAAAATGAAGAGCCTTTTCAAAGAAAAATAAAGGCTACAAAGTTTGATATAAACAAAGAAAGCTGGAAACACAGTACGGGACATTCAAATATGCAGCAGCCCAAAGTAGATGTTAAGGAGAAAAAGAAAGCTCAAGGAAATAGCAGTAGCATCCGAATCAGCACAAAGTCGTGAATGTAGCTCCAGTAGCTACCACATTCTCTTGCAGTGGATGCAACCTCCTAGAATTCTCAATTTGCAGCTAGCAAAGTGGCGAACCAACAATTCTAGTCCTTTGCATGTTGAATAATTGTAGGGTGCCTGATTTGCTCTGAAATCTTAGTCATGTGGTCTGATTGTCCTGTAACCATCTCTGCATATATGAACTAGAGCCTTTTCATCGCCTTGTACAATTGTAGATAGATCTTCCTCTCTTCGAATTTTCTAATCCTCTCCTTTTGCCTCTACACAACATCCAAAATATGACTTCAGTCTTCACATATTTAGGTAATCGAATTTGAACGTATGAGTCTAATTAACCCAAAAAAGATTCAAAAGATATGAAATTTTACATTATCATCATCAAGCATTGACTCAAGAATTTCCTTTTTCGAGCACAGGGTGGCTCTAATTCATTGCCCTCCATCTTTCGGTAATGGAAATTTCTTGAAAGTTTTTCATTATCATGCGATGACAAATGAGACTAAGCTGAGGAGCATCACACAGTAATGCAAGCTGAAAGATGTCAACTACGTTTTCTGTTGTAAGAGAACCTTGGACTAACTTCTGTATGCATGTTTTCTTCAAATCAGGAACAATAAACATATGAGATAGCACTAACAAATGAAAGATGAATTCTTCCATTTCTTCTTTCTCATAGTTGCACAAGCAACAAATACATCATCAATCATTAGAATGCAAACATTCTTTTAATTTGTAGGCTCAGTATATACGAAACTAGCTTGAGAAAAATTGTACCAGGAAGAGTACAAGAATTGAATAAAAACTTGAAACGCCCTTGCATGTATCATCTTTGCTCGACCATGTTGATTTCACTGCTGCTCTCCTCCATCAAAAGCCGAAGCTGGCAACTGAATTGGACTCACAACTGGAAATTTCTAATTTTTTAGACTAGATAAAAGAGCAGCTCCTTGAATTTTTATTATCCACTTTCTCTCATCATCTACCTCAGGTTTTAATAGAATAAAGCAATTCATAAGAGAAACAGAGATTGTGCCTTTAAAGCCATGAAACGACGGCGTGAAATTTACAAGATGGTGGCGGCGGAGGATTGCATGAAACGACGATGTGAAAGAGCAACGCCTTATGGAGATAAGATTTAATTGGATAAGAAGGGCGAGAGTATCATCGGCGTGGTTTTGGTGATTACTGACGGTGAGTTGTTGTTGTTGTTGGTGTGGATGCAGAAGTGTTGGCTGTGGAGAATGGTGGTTGGAAGATAAGATGGTGGTGGCGGAAGATTGGAGAAGCAACGGAAATTGAAGGAAAACAAATTCACGGCGATGGTGGAAAAAGAAGCATTAGATGAATGATAAGTAAAAAATGAAGGTTAGGGTTAAGAGTTTATTTTTTTTAATATTTAAATAACAAATGGTATTATTGTAAATTTTAGTGTCATATAGGGTTAAAGTTTATTGTGTGCTTACATTCCAACTCAGCACATTTTATAGACGTTAGCTCTTTCTCAAAAAAAAAATACGTCAGCTCGCATTTATTACACGCATGAGATTTGTTTAGTTCAGATGTTAAATAGGTTCAAAATTGAAGTTTAGGTGTTTTATTGGTTAGAATAAAAAGTCAAGTGTATCGTGAGTCCAAATGGTATAATTCAGGTGTGAAATAGAACATTTGGAATTGGTAAGGATTAATTAATAAAGGTTGTAAGCAATGGAATATTATATATGCCATTTTCAACTTATCAAGAAAAAAATAATATATTCTCAAGCCGTCATGCTTCTACTCGTTGTACCAATAACACACTGTTAGCTTTATTCTTCTCTCCTACGGCAGTGAAAGACCACTAATATTCTGGAGATAAAATTAATATTTGTATGATATAAACACGAGAAACACGAGATTCACTCAAAAATTTAAAAAAAAATTAACTAATTTATTTTATAAAACTTAAGATTAAATCATCTTATTTTATAAAAATAAGGAATGATGATAATAAAATAGATTGGTATTTTCGTATAAATTTTTTTTACATTAAATTTATATATATTCGGTGATAAAATTTATAAAATAAAATATGTATCAATTTTTATTAAGTAAATATATTATACTTAAATAATATGTCTTAAATTTTACTTTTGAATATAATGGAAGACTCTCCCTTCGTATAATTGACGGTACCGTCATTTTAAAATAATCAACAGTGACGCAATGGACCACGTTGAGTCGGTAGTCGGCAGTCGACAGACTCGTGGACTGGAGCCGCAATGCAAAAGTATGGCCAGTAGGCCGAAGTCGTGGTGTGGTGTTGTGGTGTCCAGCAATCATTCATCTTCTTTTCATGGTTCGGTCATAATTTCTGTCATTTATATCTTTATTTGAATTTAAATTTTGCGGCTAAATCTACCCTCTTCATCATCTCGACAAATTAGAAAAACGTTTTTAATAATAATAATAATAATAACAATGATAATAAAATAAAGATTTTGAGAGCGTCATAATTTTGAGATTTTGACATTCTAAAATATTCCCTTCAAATTTTATTGCTGTCAATTTGTAAAATTTATTTTTATTTAATTTAAATTAAAAATTATTTTTATTATGTAGTTAATTAATATTTTATGTAACCTTTTCATTAATAAAAATTAAGAATAAATAATTTATATATATATATTAAATTATGAGCTCTAAAGTCATTCAGTTCAAATTTTGATACATATATTTTTTTATAATTCAGTATTCAGCTTTAAACGTTTATATGTTAAATTCTAAAAATTTATATTTTTAATTAAAAAATATAAATATTTTATTCTATTTAAAACACTATAATTCTATTCCATCTAAAATATATCTCTCCTATCCTACCAAAAATTATGTTTCTTATTTCACTTCAAACATTTTCTATCCATTTAACCATAAAATACATTTTTTTCTATTTATTTAACGTCATTTCATTTATTCAACAATAAATATATATTTCTTTTCTATTTATTTAACGTTCTTTCATCTATTCAACAATACATACATCTTTCTTTTCTATTTATTTAACGTAAATTCTACTATTTGATTCAATATCTTTAAATTAAATCTTTTTCTATTTTTCTTTTATTCATATTAAAAATAAGATATGTTCTTTTCTACTAAAATAATTTTGTTTATTTTTTATTTTATTATGATTATATATTCTGTTAATTTTGAAATAATTTTGTTATTTTTATTTTTGTTGAAATGTGTTATTACAGTATTTGAAAGTTGTAGGATGAGAGGTATTGGCTCTTCCTGCTGGTTTGTATACAAAGACCTATCGACTTGTATAGCTAATCAATGGTAATTATTGTGCATCTAATAGTTTTGTTAGTTTGTTTGAAAATATTAATTTTATAATTATATTTGATTTTCTTAATATTTTTTATTTTTTAGTCTCAAATTCAATTTTTTTTTTCTCTTTTTCAAACCCTAACTCTCTAATGATGTAGTATCACATGCTCAAATAACACGTCATCCTCAATATAGTTATAAAAATGACTGCTTTTGGTAGTTATTTTAAATTTGTCTCAAAGTGTATTGATTTTTATATGATATTTTATTATAATTTATGATTAGCTAATTGTTTGGTTAAATTTGATAATTTAATTTAAGAATAATTTAATTTTATTTATTTTAATTTTTATCTTATTATTAATTTTATTCTATATATATAAATTTTAAAATATATATTATTCACAATTTGCATAATCCACGAATTGACGACTAATTTATTCTATAAACATATATACAAGGAAAAATTTTATTGAATAAAGGTAAGTTTTTTTTTAATTTTTTTTGCCTTTTTTTTAACTGATTTTTTGCGCTTTACAAATCCGTGATCTAAGGTGATAAATTGAGCAAGCACTTTAAGTCAAATCACCTAATCCCAATTAGATGGGAGGTAATCCTTATTTATTGTCTGTCGTAGGATAGGAGACTAATTGGCAGAATGCATAGTTTCACCCCTTAACTTTATACTATTAATCTTGTACACCCCTTAATTTTTATTTAATTTTCAAATTTTTATTTTGAATATTTTTATCTTTCAATTTGTATTTTTTTATTCTATTTAACTTATATAATATCAAAATAGATAAAAATTTAATTTCAAATAATTTTAAACACATAAAATATTAAAGTTAATTTCAAAATAATATAAATAGAATTAAAATTAATATTAAAAAAGTTCAAAAAATTTATTTTTAATGATATTCTCTTTTTTATTAAATATTATTTTAGTTTATATAAATTTCTTTTGTGTCTATATTAATATTGATTTTTAAAATACTTTAATTTTATGTATCATAGGGGTTAAATATGTTTAAAATAAAAGTTTAAAGGTTGAATAGAACACAATAAAAGTTAAGAGTATTAGAGGTTAATTGAGTAAAGTTTAGGGGTGAAACTACGCAATTGGCCGAGACTAATTTCCCAGCTTATTGGTTTGCACAATATACAACTTTTGATTTCTTTTTTTGACTTTATGAACTTATTTTAATCAACATGCTTCTGAAGTCATTTTTCACGTTGGTAAGTTCTAATTTAACGGCCAAATGACTCATCAATGGCACTCAGGAATTTTGGTTTGAGTTCCATTTCTTATGTACTTCGGCCAAAAAAAAAAAAAAAAAGAGTATTCTTCACATTTGGTGCAATTTATTTTTTTATATATGTAAATAGGAGCTAAAAAATTATATTTAACAAAATACGGAAGTTGATGCAGGTATAATTTATGTAACCGTTAATTTTAATTTGAAAACACTTATTTTATAGTTTCTTTAAAAAAAATTCGTTGCAAAATAAAATTTACCTATTAAATTATTAATTTTTAGTTCTTTGAAAAATTATTTGATTGATTTTTTAAAATTAGCTACACTATTAAGTTAATCCAATATCTTATCATTTTAATATTATTTTTTATTATAAATCAAGTGGTTAATTCTCAACACCGCAAAAGAGAATATAGAGGGGGTGGGGTGTATGATCCTTGATTTTTTTAATTAGATGTCTATACTTTTTATCACTTGGGCTATTCGTGGGGGATAATTAATATTATTTTTAAAATTACTATTTTAAATTAAAATTCTAGTTTAATAGTATAAAATTTTATTAAATTTTTACGTAAGAATGTTTAACAAGAGAGGTTCTTTAACTGAATCACCATCATGTTAAACTTTCATGAATCAATATTAGCTACAAAGTGCAAATAGAAATTAAAAGTCTTATATTTAATATCGTACACGTACACCTCCGATTGCACAAAAAATATTATTTTTTAATATATGTTTTTTTTATATAATTTTTAATATATGTTATTAAATGAATTAATTTATTATTTAAATTGAATTCCTCGTGGCTAATTAAAGAATATACAAACAAATAAATAAATAAAATAAACAATATAATGACGGCACATCCTACGACTTTCATCTATATAAGTATGACACTTCTCTTCTCTTTGTGAACAAAACAAAATCTATTAAAACCAATACATATACACACTCAAGAAAGCAGCCAAAACAAACATGAGAGAGGAAACAGAGTACAAAGGCCATGTTGTGGTGCTTCCATACCCAAGCCAAGGCCACATTAACCCTCTTCTCCAATTTGCTAAACGTTTAGCTTCAAAGGGTGTAAAGGCTACTTTAGCTACCACCCATTACACAGCCAACTCCATTTGTGCTCCAAACGTTACCGTTGCAGCCATTTCTGATGGCTTTGATGAAGGTGGCTTTGCTCAAGCAAAGGAAGTTGACCTGTTTCTCAAGTCCTTTAAGGCTAATGGTTCAAGAACTCTGTCTCAACTCATCCAAAAATTTCAAGATTCTAGTTTTCCTGTTAATTGTATTGTGTACGATTCTTTTCTGCCTTGGGCTCTTGACGTTGCTAGGCAACATGGTATCTTCGGTGCTCCGTTCTTTACCAATTCAGCTACAGTTTGTAGTATTTTCTGTCGTTTACACCATGGATTTCTTAGTCTTCCGCTTGAGGTAGAGGATAATAAACCTTTGTCGTTACCTGGTCTGCCTCCATTGTACCCCCCTGATTTGCCAACTTTTCTCAAGTTTCCGCAGAGCTATCCAGCTTATTTGGCTATGAAATTGAGTCAGTTCTCTAACCTGGACATGGCCGACTGGATTTTTGCTAACACCTTTGAAGAGTTAGAATCCAAGGTAGTTGATTTGTTGATTAATTTACTTGTTTAGATGACTCAAAGTATTACATGTGCATGTTGCTGATCCACTATAATTAGCGTTAATGATTTTAGTTATTATGTATGTTCAAACAGCCAGTTGAAGGCATATCTAAGCTTTGGCCGGCGAAATTGATTGGACCGATGGTTCCATCTTCATACTTGGATGGCAGGATTGATGGTGATAAAGGATATGGAGCAAGTCTATGGAAGCCACTTGGGGAAGAGTGTCTGACGTGGTTAGAGGCGAAGAAACCTCAGTCGGTTGTGTACATTTCTTTCGGAAGCATGGTATCGTTAACAGTAAAACAGATGGAAGAGATCGCATGGGGCTTGAAGGAAAGCAGCTTAAACTTCTTGTGGGTAGTAAGGGAATCTGAAATCAATAAACTTCCTGAAGGATTTATAGACTCAACAAATGACAAGGGCCTGATAGTAACATGGTGTAACCAGCTTGAAGTGCTGGCACACAGAGCCATAGGCTGCTTCATGTCGCATTGTGGGTGGAATTCGACTCTTGAAGCACTCAGCCTTGGGGTACCAATAATGGCTATACCACAATGGACAGACCAGCTGCCTAATGCGAAGTTCATAGAAGAGATTTGGAGGGTTGGAGTCAGAGGAAAAGAGGATGAGAAAGGAGTTGTGAGAAAAGAAGAAGTGATTAGAAGTTTGAAAGAAGTAATGAAAAGCAAAGAGATCAAGAAGAACGCAAGAAATTGGAGACAGGTAGCTAAAAGAACAATTAGCGAAGGAGGGAGCTCTGATAAGAATATTAATGATTTTGTGGAGCATTTGCAGCTTGCTAACAAGAAAGAAGATGCAAAAGTTTTGAACGGCTTCCATTAAAGTTTAGATCGCGATGAGCATTTGCAAAGTTTCTGTTCGACTGCTGTGTTCTTGTTTTCATTTTTCCTAACCTTTTTTCAACTTAAGAGGGTAATTTCACCCGTGCGATGGCCAAAAAAATTGAATCTGCGATCTTTTGATGTTGATTTTGTATCTTGTTTTCTTAGTTGGAGTTGTAGTTGTTCTGTTGCAACGCGTATTATAAACAGTAACCACCTTTGCATTGATTTCAATTTCTTGATCGCACCCTATCATGTACTGGACGGCATATGTGATCCTAAACCCACACCACCATGCTTGGAAGTTGTTTACGAAGAAATTGTAATTTTTGTATCGGGAATGGTAATATTTCATTTTTCAACAATTGTCTGATTTCATGTTTCAAAGGGCATGCGGTGAAATACAAATAATGATTCTGATTTCCTAATACAAAACTAAGACCAAGAAAAATGCTTTGGAAGCAGCATATAATTTTCTTTGAATTCCATTAAAAGAAAAACTAAAACTTCAAGTAATTTATATATTCGTCCTAAGTATTTTGAGTGACAAAAACTATGGACATCAAGATATAAAGATCAAATAGTTAACCACATAAAAAAATGATTTATTCTTTTTTATCTAAAATGTATAAAATTTTATAATTTTATGATTTGACAAATAACACATATTAAGTTAAGTATTTTATATTTAATTAATAAAAATAAATCACTTAGTTTTTTAAATTAGTATAAATAAATAATTTTTAATATCATAAAACAAATAAAAAATTCAAATTGAATGTTCTCACATTTTATTGCATAAACTTCTCGTGCAAATATTTCAACCATTCGTCCAGCCAGTGGCGTAGGCAATTTCCTTTCTTAAAACCAGAGATAACATTTTTCCTGCATCGAATCTAGCAATTGGCATTGGCTCACACTTGTCCACCACCAACCCAAGAACCCCACCCTCAATACAGGCCATAAGTTAATCATGATCATTGGGCGTAACGAGTCCACGTACCTCTTATTGGCATGAGAAATTTTTAGGTGAACTTATTTGGTGGTTTAAAATTATAAACTCTTCGTTCTATTTATAACATATAACATTATTAATTAATATTTATTAATTTTATTTTTAGTATTAATCATATTAATAAAAATATCTCTAATAGTATTTTTATTTTAAAAAATATTTTAAAGAATTTTTAAATATAAAAAATAAAAAATTTATATAACTCTAATAGACTCTTTATATTTTTAATTTTCATTTTACTTTATCCAATAAATATTAATATTTAATTTTTTTCTTCATTTGTTTTTACAAGATTTCTCTCTATTTATTTAATTCTTTCCCTCCATTTGATAAAAGAGAAAAATCTTTTCAATAAATAGATAAATATCAATTAATATTTTATATAGAAAATTGAAATATTTTAGAGTAAAAAGTGAAGTTTGACTCTCTATATGTAGAGAGCCAAATTAACTCTCTACTCTAAAATAAAAATATAGAGAATGTATTAGAGATCATTTTTTTATTTGACTCTTCAAATGAGAGAATTTTACTCAAATGAAAAGTTTATTGGAGATGCTCTTATGATACATAATTAACACATGCACTAATAAATTAAAAATAATGAATAAGTTTCAAAAAATAAATTAATATATCTTTTATTATTTATTTTTTAAGTATTTACTGCATGTAAAAAAATTAAAAATTCAAATACAGACTAAAAAATGATAAATAAATTTCAAAAAAATAAATTATTATATTTTTTATTGTTTATATTTTAACAATAACCATTTATTATGGTTATTAGAAAAATATAATTTATTCATTGTAAAATTTTCTTAATAATTTTAAAATTCTAAAATTTATTAGTGCATGTGTTAATTATGTGTCATAATTAACTATAATTATCATCTAAAAATTTCTTCATAATTAACTATAATTAGTATTTAAAAAATAAAATCAATAAATATTAATTAATGATACCACATGTTACAAATAAAATGAAAAATTTATAATTGTAGAATTAGATTCTCTTAAAAAATTCTCGGAACAAACAACATTTAGAAAACCGAAAATCCCCATGCTCCATTATTTTCCTGGGGGCGGTCCCAAGGTTTTATCAAATCAAATCATGGTAGAGTACCCAACCACTACTACGAAAAATGAAACAAAAAAATAAGCAAGCTGCATTGACCTCCACCGTAAAATCTGATTACGCAGTTGAAATCTGCTAAAATCTTTTTTTCTGCTAAAATCTGATTAGACATCGCTTAGGAAGTTGAAACTCTGCATCCGTAATTAAGTGGCTTTCATACAAGTTAAAGGAAATGTTAAGAGACTTCTAGTGAAAGAGTTTACCCCAAAGTACCTGAAGCTTCATGGACAAACATTACAGCAATGAAATACATTAATTTTTCTGAATGAGAAAAAAAAAATCAAAATGATTAAAACATTAAAATAAGATAAAATTTAGGATAATGTTTTATCTCACTCCACAATGTGGAGAGTTTCGTCGCAGTCTATAAAATTTCTTTTTTTACCTTCCTTATTTTTCTATGGTATCAAAAAATTTTAGGCTACAAAACTATAAAAAAATTATTATTTTATGGACTGCTAAATATTGCGGCAGCCAACACATATTAATATCCTAAAAATTAATCATCTTGCAATGCTTTGGATAAAAATAACCATCAGACTCCTCAAATATACTAAATTTGTTGCTTCAAATAGAAAGTGGCAGCTAATATTTAAGTCTTGTGTATATTTACCAGTGCATTTAGTTTTTCTTTTTTCTTTTTTCCTTATGAGTTTTAAGATGCTACCCTCAATCAAAACTTCAAGAAATTTTCGGGTGATCCTGTCATTTCTTGTGACACCATAATAAGATTACAATTCTCCCAATAACATCATCTGGCCTTTTATTTTAAATTCCCAATAAATATATATATATAAAACATGACTACACTTTGAATGAGTTCTAGTGCTAACACTTATTTATGAACTAATCATGAATTCATGTTTTGTACAGACGGTAGATAATATATATATATTTTTAAAATAATTAATTAAATAATTTTAATATATTAAAAATATAATTTAATTAAATATAAAAATGGGAATTTAAAAAGTCATTACAATAATTTTATTTTATTATTTTCATTAAGAGTACATATATTGTCACACTCGTACCCTTACTTTAAGTATAATTGCATTCATTATGCATTTCATTTACATAAGATATATTAATTTAATTTAAGTATAAGTTAGTATAT
>CATIWM010655892.1:0-16550 GCA_949671775.1 Mallotus repandus
TTTTTATCTAGCACTGGCTAGCCCCTCAATGTCCTTGGTCCAACCGCATAAGATAAAATCCATAAACTATTGTGAAGGGATCAAGCAATTCAAAGTTAATGGTGAACTGAAGAACTATGGATAAATAAATTTCACGGACAGCATAAACTTTCATGCGGAAGATAGTTGTGCACGGGAAGCAGAAAAGATCCTAAAGATAGACACTTGGATTATCAAACACATCATGTACAAAATATTAATCCGAAGAGAGGGGAAAACATAACGGATGCATAATCCCAGTTCGTCACTTGGATCTCATGAAAGGAGCGAGACAAGAGAGACAAACTCCAGTGTTACACGATTCTTGGACCTTGTGTTGATGACGAAGTGCTCCGGATATTTTCTTAGTAACATAAGCAAGCCATACCATGGTTTCCCTTTAGATTCATTCCCAGGCCAGTCCTCAGATGTGAGATATCTCCTAACACGGCTGTGATGCCAGACGTTGCCATATTGCTCCAGCAACTGAAAATGGGAAATAAGGACACTCGAATTAAGCAAGTAAAAGCATTCCAAGGCTCAGATATCATACAAGTGACAATAACCAGGAATTAAAGAGTGACATGGCACATCACACGTCAGAATATGGAGTCATACCAGTAACTAAGTGGCATACAGCATCTTTCTTTTCTTTTCTTTTCTTTTTTTAAAGTTATCATGTCAATGACAGCCAAGGCTAAAATGATTCATAGAATTTTAGCACAAAAGAACTAGCATCTAGTGACATGACATATAATGTTAACCATATTAGGTACCAGTCCTTAAAGTTCAAACAACTTAGCAGGGCAAGGGAAGACCGCAATGTAGTTACGCACCTGCCAAAAGATTTTAATTGTTTGAACCACCAGACAATTTTTGGAAACATCATAAAATTGAGCAGCCTTGTCCAGTATATGCAAGAATTGGTTCACGGTGCATTTTAAATAATAGGGAATGACAACATATTAAGCCATAACGTGAGAAATCAGATGTCCATATGGCCCAAGGAGTAGTAAAGTGGCACAGCCAACAACAAATATATATATTCAAGCTGCAACCCATAGTAAGAAGGTTTGTCATGATAGAACTTCATTGACCACTAAATGGTTTACATTAGTCATGCTTAAGGATAATACAACTCAATAGATGCATTTTCAGGTGTTTGTAGAATAATTTATAAACTGACTAAGAGGCAGGTTTTGCAAGCTTGTGGAGTAAAGAGACTGAAAAATATTAGAGATACCAATTCAGCACAGATGACGGAAACTAACCTCAGTGTGAAGTTTCTCCATCGGCATCCATTCTCCCGGACCACAGAGATCAGACAGCACAGTGGCTACAGATGACACTACATCTTTCTCCTCCAACTGTAGAAGTTGTTGATTGTCAGAATCGCGATCCACTCTTGACCTTCCATCTATTTTCTTCTCCGAAGGAACTGGATATGATAAGACAATGACATATTAAGTTACAAAAGTTCTCCAGTCCCTAGAATCAAATCCACAAAGTAGCAGCAGAAATCCTAACCCAGAATGACAAACTAATAAAAAGCTCCAAACCACAGTGCATAATAGAAATTCAACAAAGCAAGAAAGGCTGCTCAAACAACTACCACTAATTATAATGCAAGAATGGAAAACTTATCATGGCATTATAGATCATCTACCATACAAGCACTCAGCCACACATTTTAAATATGAGGAAAGGTTACGTCCCTAAAGTTGAAGGATGCCCCTGCATCATGAAAGAGACCATAAATGGCATGGTAGTGATATTGAAGGCGAAACTGCCCCATTGATAGAATGCAACATCAGAAGCTATGGCATGCACCCTCCACTAACCTGTAGCCGGCTTCAAGCAGGTAACAAAGCATCGCTTAGCAGCCTTCTCATATTGAATGAGCATTTGTAGAATCATTTATATCTTTCAAGTCGGCACTTCCACCCCCCATCCAAATATCTAAGATATTGACAACTCCTATGAGTTACCCTATGCATTTCCCACTAATGGAAGGAAATGGAAGAAGGGCCAACGTTACCAAAACAAAGAAAATGTAGAATTGGGAATGTTAGAATACAGCATGTATAAGAATTAATTCAACTGAATTCCTGCAAACCATGTGATTCATGTTGTAATTCATTTCATTCAAAACGACCTTTTTTAAAAAAAAAAAAAGTTAAAAGAAATGTTTTTTAGCAACTACGACCTTTCCAAAGGTGATAATTATTAAACAGAATCCAATTGAATACATTTACAAATACTATGTGTAAGAGAGCAAATGCCAACAGCAATACTCAAATAACAAAAACCACAATAACTGTATCTATACACTCAAAAATTTTACAAAAATATACTAACCTAATGCACCCGTCAATCCGGATTTTCCACCAGACCCACTACCATATCCAAACCCCTCCAAAGCCTCTCTCCTCTTCTTTCCTCCACCGCTCCCACCACCAATTTCATCATCATCATCAAACTCATCCTCAAAATACTCTCTCCCTCTCCCTCCTTTCTTCACCGACCCCACCATCCTCTCCGCACCGCTAGAATGATACCCATACTGAGGCATAACATTCACGTGATGCCTGAGCCCTAAATGCCCACCCAAAATACTCCTCACAGGGAGCAAAAAGTAGAACTCTTTATCCCCAATTTGCAATAAATCTTGCGAATCAAGCTTCACCGGCGGATTCCCAGGCAAATGAAGAACCCCTTCAACCAAGCACCCGTTTTTACCAAGAACTTCCAGCGCAAAACGCCGCCGCGTGAAGTCATAAAATATGCGAGCGTGGTGCCTTGATATGTTCATTCCGCCGCCGAGGCTTGACAGATCGACGTCGACCGTCGACTTCTTTGAATTCCGGCCGAGGATGATGGAGTAGGTCTGCATGTAGTACTCGAAATCTTCTCCTTGCAGCTTTGCAAATCCTGCTTCAACGTCTCCGCCGGTGGCTCCCATTCTCTGGATCAGATCGTCCAAAATTAGGTCGCAAACAGAATTCCAAATTGAAGTTAATCTTCTGCGATTTTAACGCAAGAATTTAGGCCCATAAACAGACCCATCACTATAGGCCCAACTTCATTTTACACAAAAAAAAAAGTGCTTTTTTCTCAATTTATAAAAGCAAAACCCTCGCTACTCTTGCTGTTGTTGTTGGTACTCTGTAGAGGCGCTGATCAAGAAACAGAGCCGGCGACGGAGAGGCGATAATAATAAGATGATTATTCCAGTTCGTTGCTTTACTTGCGGCAAGGTGTGCCTTTTTTTTTTTGTGGGCTAAGGGTTTTTATTGAATTTATTAAAGAATAATCTTCAGATTGTTTTTTTTTTTATTGACGTTTTTCTGGTTTGATGAATGTTAGGTGATTGGAAACAAATGGGATACGTATCTTGATCTTCTTCAAGCTGATTACTCTGAAGGGTAATTTTTTTTCTGTGTTGATTGCACTTTTTGCATAGTTTTGTGTATGGATTTTTGCTTTTGTGAATTTGTAATGTTATGCATTTTGCTTTGCATTTTTTTTTTTAATGTTGAGGATAGTCTCTTATTGTGGGAAATTGTTATTAATGTGATGATTTCGGTAGGGTTGAGTATGGAAAAGTTGAACTATTTGACACCAGGGCAGCATTGCTTCTAACTGACAGTTACATGTCTTAATGTCTATATACGAAATTTGGATGATAGTTTGTGAACAGAACTTGTACAATAACGTGTTATTGCGTTTTGCAGAGATGCTCTTGATGCATTGGGTTTGGTTCGTTATTGCTGCAGGCGTATGCTCATGACTCATGTTGACCTTATTGAGAAGCTTTTGAACTACAACAGTAATTATCTTTCTCTCCTGCTCTGTCTTTCATTTAACTGCATGTAGATATTCAATTTGAATCGCAATTCACAAACACATGCATGCATGTCAGAATATCTTATCTATTAAGTCGGTCATCCTTGCCGCAAGTCATGCTAGATTAGTGAATTTTATTTTCCCCTGATAACAAGTCATACATTTTTCTGCCATCAAAACAATATAATCATGCTTCTAATTCATCATGATTAATTTAAATCTGGGTAAGCTGTTTTTAATCATGCTTCCAACCTTCTCATAATTTACTTCATTTCAACGCTCAAAAGTCTATCGTTGCTAAACATAATCAATTGCTCATATTTTTAAAGCTCACATGAAGAGAATGCAAGGTTTGTTTATTTAGGGATGTAGTGAGCTTAGTTTGACTTTGGGCTGAACCTTGTTGCTTATTTTTTGTTTAAGTTTTATTGTGGATTTTGGATATGGTTTGTGATGCTTATGGAATACAATGCATTTTTGCAGCGTTGGAGAGAAGCGAGGGCACCTGAAGGAGCCCATGTTGCTACATGGCATTTGGAGCTAGTTATCATGAGTGTTTTGTAAGATATGTGGCAATTGTAGTGGGACTGTAAACATTGGAGAAAACATTTGAGAATGTTAGAAATACTACCTTAGTTGGTGGTGGATTTGTTGTGCTTGCAAACCTATATGATAATTTTTGCTAATGTTGTGAGAAACTGCTGTTATTGTCTTGCATGCTTGTTTTCTGATCTTGAGGGTCTTCATTAAAATATTGGCAATCCCCTATCTGTCATGACCATAATGTTCTAGTAAAGGCATGATTGAAGTGCTATTTCACCACCCTTTTCCACGAGTGCGAGGTGCTTTGGACTTGAATTTCCAATCATGGCCTGGAGTGATGATAATTATTGTCATGTTAACAAGGCAAATTGCTTCACTAGTTGAGCCCAATAGGAAGCTGCTCAAACTTTCTTTTTGTCCAACTGGCTGGTTTGGCTTGCTAGTGCCAGTATCAGGCTTGAAAGATCCCTCCAAGATTGTGCAAACACGATACATCACACCTCAAGCAACTCTATGTAAAATTGAGATTATCTGCGTTTGTTTTTATCATACAATGTGTTGTCACTGCCTTTTCAATGCAGACAATTCCAGCAAATCAGATTTATCTGTTTCTTTATCATGCCAAAGATGCATATGCCCATTTCTTTATCATCTCATGCCAAAGATCCATATGCCCATTTCTTTATCATCACACTTGGAGATTGCTCTATGATTCTTTGCGTGAGGCTCCTTCAACTGAAATTGAAAGGTCAAATTCCAACTATTTAAAAAAGTTTTTCATGGTCCCTTGTCCATGTGCCTTGCCTCTTAAACCACATTGTCATTGTGCTTCCTGTTAAATAATAGCAAATCAGTGCAGTTTAGCTTGTAATAATCAGTTTAAGCTGTTGTCATGGATGGTTGTATAGTGATGTTTAGTCAAGCAATTTATTAACATAATAGAGATTATTACTTTAATTAGTGATAGCATGATAGTTATACATGTTTCTCCAAATCAAGGCAATAATAATATTATAATAACAGTGTATGATGATGCTTCACACACACTGTTTGAAAAAAGCTTGGCTTGTTCTTTTGTAAGGATTCCACACTTTTGTCTTCATTCCTTTCTCTCTTTAGCAAAAGAAATATTTGATCTACAAGAAAAACAAAAATGGAAGCCATAATAATTATCAATTAATTCATGTCTTAACTATAAAGTAACTTTAGACAAATTTTTATTAAGTTTAAAGCATTTTACCTGTTTTTGACTTGCATCGTTACTCAAGTCCACTACTTGAAAAACCCATCTAATCATCAAATGCTAATGATCCATTATGCATATTAATTATTATTACTTTGCTGAAATGAAAGACAATTAATTTTTGTCCTCTTTCAATTCAAATTTGATGAAGAGTTACAGGTATTTAGGTCCCTCCTATTGGTACAATAATATTTAACCATTGGGTGTATTTAGGTCCCTCCTATGTCTCACTTCTTGAAGCATTATAATTGACTATACAAAATTAAACGTCAACACTCAAAATAATTTAGATTAATCAAATTTTTTTTACAAGATAGAAGTATGTACTAGACAATAATTGAACAATTTCTTCTATTTTTTCATTGCTTCAAAAATAAAACAATTCAATGATAAAAATCTTCTAATGGTTTTTGCATAGGTTTTGAAACAACAATGTTAATTCAAAATTTAGTTTTTTTTTTTAATAAGAATTATAAACTTTAGTTTTTTTAATAAGAATTATAAACTTTATTTACCATTAAAGTAGTGGGATAGTCTCAAATCTCACTATTATAATTCAAAAATTAAAAAATCAGATAATAATATTTTATTTTATATCTTTTAAAAGGAGTTATACAATTAAATTACTTAAATTTTCTGTTAACTATTAAGAGCCAAAAATTGAGTAGTTCAACCGTATAACTCTTTCAAAGTATTAATATGTTAAGATTTTGATCTTTATCTCTCTTTCACATGTTTAAAGAAAAAATAAAAATCTCACCATTATATTTAACATCTAAACATTAAACATAAATTTTTTCTTCTAATTATACAAAAATATAAGTGAAAATTAATAATTCCCTTAATATTTTTTTTCTTCCATTTATGACACCAAAGAAATATTAACTCAAATATTCCTCTCAAATTCCAAAAACGTTGCTGTCGCAGTCGCCTTCACCTGCACTTCAAATCGCTCTCCCTATGTCGCAGTAGTTGCTCCTCTTCTTCTTCTCCTTTAGCCTAAGATAAGCCCACTTTACAGATAATTTTTTAGCTAAAAAATTCCAGCTCAAAGATTTGTAACGCATACCCTTTGCCTCATTACCCATCACTCACATTTTTTTTAATTCCTTTCACGTCTATCTCGTCTCCTTCTCACTCACTTTGCTTCCTTGCACTGAAGAAACTACTGCTACTGCTCTTTTTATTACCACCCATCACCCAAAAAGAAACAATAATCATAATGCCACTCTTTTTAGATCCAATCCAGCTTCCTTAACTTCAATTTTTATAAGCTAAACAAGCAAAATCCACTGACTGTTATCTGCTAAAGTTAGGATTTTTATTTTATTTTATTTTTTTTGAAAAAATGGGAGTTTTGATAGAGTCTTGGTGCTTTTGTAAAGGAATAGGCAAGTCAGAGAAAATGAAAGCTGCCATTTTTTCCGGCAAGGGTTCTGCCATGGCTACGATATCCTCTGGTGTCGGAAATGGAACTTCCGGTACCGGGTTCTTGATCCACCGGAATCTTCTCTTGACTGCTCATGTTAATATTCCTTCTGTTACTGCTGCTGAAAGTTCAGAGATCTGTCTCCAAAATGGTGTTGCTGCTACTCTTGTTCCTCACAGGTTTTTTTTTTCTTTTCTTTTTTCCATTGTTAAAAATATGTTTCTTTGAGGTGTTTTATGTGATTTTATGTTCTGGGCACTTGTAAAAGGTGGGGTCATTGACGGTGATTGATTCTGGAAATAGTTAAATTTAGTTTAAGCCGACTCACTGGTTTGATGGATTGAGAGTGGAAATGATTTTATGGATTGAGAATTGTTGATGTTGGAGGTAGCCATATTCATACTTGTGTAGGCATTGGATCTGATTACGTATTGACAGATGCAACTTGCTTGCTATTGTTTTAGCATGTGTCTCCATCTTATCCAAGGGAATGTGACATGGTTTCTATTTTCGTGAGGGTGGCTAATTGCCTGATATTCTATGTTAGAAAACTTAACAGCATAAATGCTGAATGAATTCACCAATATCTGGACTTGCTAAATTGTGCATTTTAGTCACAACTTACCGGGTTATGTTTTGAGTTTTGTGGACAATGTCAAACTATGCCGTGTTCTTGTAACTACTTACTATTCGGCGGCTATTCCTTTGAAGGAAAAGGAACTTGCTTTCAACATTTCATTTTGGGATGCCGTTCTTGAATGGTATTTTTGCTTTAACATCCTTCCTACAAAACTATAGCTTTATATTTAAAAAATGATTGAATTTTATGGCTTAAAGCAAGAAATGCTGATGTGGGACAATTTGGGAATAATATGATATGTGATTTCTTGAGGAGTGTGACTTTATGTATGGTTTCAATTAGAGAAAAAGAGGTTATATGCTGTGGGATTGAATTGGACTTGAGGTGATGTACAATAGTGGCTTGTTTCCATGAGGCAGAGATCTTAGTTGCTGAAAGGTTGGAAAAACATCAATTTCTTAGATTGTTACATGCCTGTCTCATGGAGTAAGCAACAGTGGTTATGTGAAGTTTTAGAGCTTATGGGATTAAAGTGTGGGATGGAAAGGATAAGCTCATATGAATATTATCAGGGTGGTGGAAATACTGCTCGGAACCAAGATGAATATCCTCCCTACAAAGAGTAAAGAGAAATAAAAAAGACCACATTTTCTAGACTAGACACTTGAGCTTAAAACTGAAGCTTAGCTGTCATATGTCTATCGTCAAAAGTCTTCTAAATTACTTAAACTAAATAGATATTCATGGGTGACCTGGCCTACGAAATTAGTACTCCTGAATGAGAAAATTCATAATGAAAGACAATGACCAACAATTCATAGTGAAAGAGAATGACCAACAAGGGCTAACATGAATGAAAATTAAATCTTGTTCTGTTTTGAATGGTGGGCTCTGTGTAGCATCTTGCACCATGACCTGTGTAATTTTCTATGAATAGTGCTTGTTTTCTGCATTACCTGTTTTCTTTTTGGCTGCCTTATATATCCATCACCATTTGACAAAAATTATATTAGTTCCCTTGTTATTGTAGCTAATGCCATCACATGCTTTGTGGTGTGGTCACTTGTGAAAAAGAAAGAAGTGGCAAACTTTTCATCCAAAACTTCATGATTTAGGCTAGTTATTCTTCGAAGGCTTGTCTCATGTCTACCATATAATTGCAGGTTTTTCATCACCAGTTCTGTTCTGGACCTTACAATAGTTGGTTTAGATGCCATGGATGGGGACACAACTGCCCAAGGACAGCAGCCTCACTACTTGAAGACATGTTCTAAACCAAATTTGGATCTGGGCAGTGTTGTTTACATTTTAGGTTACACAGAGAAGGGAGAACTGACAGTAGGTGAGGGAAAGGTGGTAATTGCCACTGACAATCTCATAAAACTGTCGACTGATGGAATCCAATGGAGCCCTGGATCTGCTGGATTTGATGTACAAGGCAATCTAGCTTTTATGATCTGTGATCCTATGAAATTAGCCACATCTCCAAATACGAAATCTTCTTCTACTTCATCTTCATCCTCGACTTCCTGGAAGAAGGATTCTCCCATGCAATTTGGCATTCCCATTCCCATCATCTGTGATTGGCTAAATCAGCATTGGGAAGGTAGCCTTGATGAACTTACTAAACCCAAATTGCCAATCATTAGATTGATGTCCACGGGCCAGAAGAGCGAGCATTCTTCTGCTTCCTTCACACTGCGTCAGGTTTTCAAGTCAACAGAAGCAGATAACAATGGAACCCCTTCATCATCAAATACAATCTCTAAAACTGAGGACCAACATCGACCAGGATGCTCAGGAGTGGCCAAAGAAGAAACTCTGAACACTGTTCCCCATGCTGTCCATGTGCAGGGAATCTTGACTCCAGAAATATATGAATCAAGAAAGCTGACTGCAGCTCCCATTAAAATAAAGGAAAGTGCTCAAATCCCGCTTTTGGATATTAATTTCCCTCCAAAATCCACCAAAACTACTGTTCAACCAGTGCCAGACAATCATCTGCCCCCTAACTTTGATGAAAATTGTGTTAAGGGACTTCCTCCATGTAGCCCATGCGGTGACGATCAAATAAACGACAGTGGAATTGTTAGTCCTGAAGCAGAAGCTGAGATTGAATCTACCGGTTCTGTAAATGCGGCCCAAAGTGAGGTCCAGTCTAGCTCCTCTCCTGCAATGGTTCCACAGATGTATAATGGGTATAGCAGCGAGGAAGAGACAATGTACTCAGCAGAAACTGCTGAGAGCCGAAATTATCCCAGTCCCAGAGAGAGAAAGTTTCAGCATGTTGGAAGGAGCCAAAGTTGCGTGAGTCATAATAGATGGGGAACTACTGCACATAGGAACCCAGTGACCCGGAGGACAATGTTAGAACAGCAGCGAAGTTTCGTCCACGGAAGGAAAATGCATTCACAAGGGGCAACATCTCAGAGGAGTAATGACTACTTCAGCCCAACTGTGTCATCAAGAATGAAGAAGAGAAACAACCTGGAGCCACAGACCAGATCGAAACCAAGTACTGTTCACTCTTCTCCGAGATGGGTGTTTTGATGATTCAAGAATGATGTGATATTATAAGAGGATGACAACAGGAATATAGTGTTTTGGACAATGTCCATTCAATTGCATATAGTGTAACTAATTTATTGTTGCAATTTGCAGAGCAATCTAAGATAAATAAGAAAATTAATCAAGGCTTTAGTTTTAATCAGGGATTCAAGTGTATAATTATGCACGCTACTGTTTTTTTTCCATTTGATTCCTGTTAGACAGAAGTGCTTAAAGGAGAGGATTAGACTAGCTTGCGAATGCTTCACATCCTTTCTACTCTTTTCAGTTGTTGGTAACCTAAGCTGAGTGGCCCATGTAGCTCTTACGTTGCTGCCATCGTTGCAACACAGGTATGTTGATCACTTCTTTGGAGGTTTAAGACCAAGTGTCTGTTTTTCATCTACATATAACTTGCCAATTTATGTAGGGAGTACTTATTTTCAAACAGAAATTGCTGGAAATGAAGGTAGAGATGAAATGGCCATTAGCCCTCTAATGTACATGACGTGAACTTCCCTGGAGCTCATAATGCAAGAAATTCTGTGCATAAGACACCCAGCTCCCCTATTGTAAATATAATTATATAGCTGATGATAAGGGGAAAAAAATAAAAAATAAACTATTTTGACATTGTTTAATCCCCAAAATATGAAAATGTAGCATTAGGCAGTACAACTACAAAAAAAGGATTCAAAGTTTCTTGAAAATCCCAAAACAGATCTTGTTAATGAATTCAAAAATGACATCAATAAGATGCCCAAGCAGCAGGTCTCCCTGAACTTATCTCCGCAAGAGGCACAGTGACGGATACTTCTGGATTGAACAAGCCTAACTTCTCAATTAGCTTTCTGATAAGTTCACCTGCTATATAAGAAACTCCTGAAGCCGCAATTCCAATAACAGCATAATACAGCAGAGTCTTGATGTACTCCTTGGGTGGCTTCCGGACATAAGCCTTACAAATAGCAAGTGCAATAATGCACAAAAGAGAAGCTGCTGCAACTGCTGCTAGCTTATAATCCTTGTTGTCACTCTTTCTGAATGAGAAGCCATAAACTACAGGAGGTACTAATCCGAAAACAAGGAATGATAATATAGCTACTATGGCATGAAGAATGAAGTTCTGTTTCTTGCCGAGGAGTTCCTGGTAGCGATCCACTCGTTCATTTGTCTGATTGGAGGTGCCTTCATGTTGCTCTTTTTTAAGTTCCCTAAGCTGTAATATTACTTGTAAGTTTCAGAATGCAAGCATCTTGGTTTCATGTGTCAAAGAATAGTGTTTGCTGGAAGTATCTGTTTAAAGAAACATGACTCACATTGTGTCCAATGATGAAGAGTCCACCTACAAGGTTTGCCAATGATAAAGCCAGAATATCTACTGCAATACAATAATAATTTACGGAATCATGTAAGGCCAATGAAGTACAATTTCGGCATCTATAATGAAAGAGTAGAGTCTGCAACATTCTTAGAAACTGCGATAGGCTGTTTTCGTTGGACATTTCAAAAGCAGTTTAGTTTTGAACTTACATGTGGTGGCATCAGCACTTGCAGCAGATGTCACAACACCTAAGCTTGTAATTGATTCAGTTAAGCCACCATACACAATGCTTTTTATGATTTCCCATTTTTTATCATCTCTTGGTTCAGAAGGTATTATTTGTCCTTCTTCAACAATTTCTGGAATCACGATTGTGGTGCTCGATTTCGATGGAACTCCAGTTTCAACTCCTGGTGATTATTCAACTAGAATCAGCATAATAGACCACCTTTCTCAATATGATGACTTATCCTATATTAGATGTTAGAATAGACCAGTAACTGAAATTAAAATATGCAGAGCTATTTACAAAACCTTTGTCTTTACCTTTCGGCAGTGTTACAAGTCCCAGATCAGTTTCTTTCTTTTGTGAGAGCTTGTAATCTGCATAATTAGCATAACCACATAGTTGAATTAATTACATTGATTACATAAGAACGCTGTAATATTGCTAAATCTCATATCAGCAAGAACAAGAAACTTCAGTGAGATGATCATGACAATAATTTGAAAATGATAGTGGAATGTACAGCAACATTACCATCAATTAGGACGCATGAAAATCTCAACTACTAGGCATTTCCACGTTTTGGAAATGTTTTTCATATTGGAAACTTTAGAACACTCCAGTTTCTATGTATCCATTTCCATTTTTCTGTATAGATAATTTGAGCATACCTGTATTCACTTTTTCCATTGTATCAATGGGTTTTACTCCTCTGCCAAGTTCAGCTTCTTGAATTGCAGAATCTGATCCTGGTTCGTGCACATTACCTTTCACACTATCCTGGACTTGAGTGCTTCCTGAGATCAGACCAGCTCCAGCAACAACAGCACCAGCAATCAGTGCTAGAGCAACATTTGAGGGTGGAAGATGGCTAGTTTCATCAGGCAGTGCAGTTTCACTCGGTTGAGGCTTAGTTTGATCGTGAATTTTTCCTACAGATGAATAACCCCTTGATGGATCTTGGTCAAGATTTGGTTCTGCTGCATCATCAGATCAATATAAGAGAGACATGGGCATCATCATAAACCATAAAAATGCAGAAGAAAACAGCAGCTGCATCTATATATGTATTTATACATATTGTTGTTATTCACCTTTTTCTGTAGCCAGTCTCCTCTTATGCTAAATTCGTTTGGTGTAATATTATGTTTATGATGTAATGAAAAACTCAAAACACTATACTATATACATGTGTTATTTGCTTTCTTAACAAAGAGGAGGACCATACAAAGATCAGTTATTCAACGTAGGGTAGGGTAAGGCACACTACAACAGGTGGTCCAGAATTTGAAATTTCAGCTGTTTTATCTGAGTTGGACTGTGGTGGGTACCTAAACTTATGATCAAAAATTCAAATCTAATTATTTTCCAGATAAACTGAAATCACCCCAAGAATCAGCATTCTAAGTTAGGGGTAAAGTTTTAATTTTTTTTCCAAGTAAAAAAAATTACATATATATAAAGAAAGATTCCTTTTATGAGAAGAGCAGCCAATCAGTTATATTTTAAGGAAGGAAGCTTAAATAAAAAAGGGAAATGCCTCCTGTCGCGGGCCGCAACAGCAAAACTTTATCAGAATAGCAATAATCTGCGGGCCACTACATGTAATATCGTCCAATAAGAATATATATATATATATATATAATTAGGGAAGGAGGGCAATAGCTTTTACTTGCCTCCCCATCTATGCATGGCAACTATAGAGAGAAGGGAATGGAAGGAAAGAGAATAAAAATTAGGATAAAGATATGCATCTTAGGCACCAACGTTATAGTGCGTCGTTGACCCACGACAACTACAAAAATACCATTTCCTTTAATTTTTTCTCATTTGATTATTAAAAAAAATTTACAAGTTTTGAATGTTTAAATCGTTGCATGACTTATTTATCCGTGTGCAATTTAAATTTTAGATTCAAAAAAAATTTTAAATTAAATTTTTAAAAAGTATATTAAAATTCAAAAAAACTATAAGAGGCAAGGAGGTAATTGTATCTACCATCAACGGTACTGTTCAGGTCGATGGCAGCTACATGTAATATTATCCTAAAAATTATAGATTTTGTTATATATGGTAACTTAAAATTAATTAATAAAAGGAAAAGAAGGAAAAATGTTTAAAAAGAAAATAAGACTTTAAATTACCATGTGTTTTGGAGTTGAAATATTTCACATCCCACTTTGGAATGTGATCCTTATATAATAGAAATGAGAGGGAATAATACTCCTTCAATTTTCTTCCACCTCTATTAACTTTTAGTAGCAAAATGATACAAGATTTCATTTCTCTATTATTCCCTTCCTTTCTCTCAATCCATACATAGTGTGTAAGGGAAAGGAAGGAATGAGAAGGTGAGAAAATAAAAACTATAAATTTTGTTATATTTGGTAACTTAAAATTAATTAATAAATTGAAAAAAAAGATGAGATGTTTAAAAAGCAAATAAAATTTTAAATTACAATATATTTTGGAGTTGAAATACTTTACACCTCAAATTAGGGTGTAATAATGTTCCCCTCTATTAACTTTTAATAGTCAAATAATACAATATCTAGTTCTCTTTCTATTCCCTTTATAGTGTAATTCTTGCTTTCTTGGCTTGACCAAAAAAATTGAGACAGACTTTAGTAGAAATAGTTTTCAAACCAAAATTACTTTTAAAACGGACCAACCTTGATCCCTATTGTGAGGTTTCAGCTTCCAACTATAGTTAGAGCCCAATTAAGGCCCTATCGAACTGTTTCTATCTTTGAACTGGTGTCGTGTGGTTAGCTGCCTACACATGGACCATAACTGTGGAAGAGGAATGTATATTTTTACCACCAGTACCACCACATTTATTTTTGTGTGGTATACCGATATGGTTATTTCAGACCCTAGTGCAGTTCCCAAAGGATAAATCCCTGGAAGAGTGGAGAGGAGGTCTCAAACTGGAGACCCACTGGCCACCTGCATAATCGAGTTTGTACTGCAGTTATTATCTAGCAAATTTAAAAAGGTTGATACATCACCTTGCTGCTCATTTCTCCTTCCTTGCTCATTAGGCACAAAATTACGGACAAACCAACTTCCTGTTAAAAAATCAGAACAATTATAATCGCATATGAATTCAATCAAGTTCTGATATTATTGCAGTTACATGTAAAAAAAAAAAACATCCGAATTTGACACAATTCAGATCGAGCCGGATAGACCTACAAAGGACAAAGCTCTCTCCTGATTTTTTCATATATGACTTGAACTTGAATATTAAGACATTATTTAAAATATAGAAAGATGCATGCTAAAATTATACCTGCAGGAATAAGGAAACTAAAGCAAGATGCGCATCTGAATGTATCATCATTTTGGTCAGGAAGCTGTGCAGAATCACTCTCCAATTCGCAGACAATAACCTTTTGGATGCAAGATCTGCAATTAGGACAGTAGAATTCATGTGGAACTGCCTTCTTGTATACCTTGTCCAGATATAGTTCTTCACCATTTATACTTTCTTCTATGAGACTACTAGCACTTCCATTATCTGTTGTCCCTTTTTTTGAAGAAGCAGCAATTGCAACCTGTTCATCCGTGGATTTGTCGGAAGGTGTAAGGCTTGATACTGCAGCTGGTGGGCTTATATTATCAGCAATCTTAATATGAAGATTTGCTTGTTTTGAGTAAGAGAATTCTTCAGTAGGTTCAGTAGTGCCTGAAACCATGAACAATTCTGAGCGGATTGGGATTTGATGGAAAGCTTGCAAACTATAAACAGAAAATGAGAGTCATTGTTGGATTTTTACATATAATCTCATACAAACGACTTTTTTTTTCATTCTTTTTTCTTTTCCTTTTTTTGTGATTTTGATGTCCCAGTATTCGATAGCCACATGAGCTCTATAATTAAAGTCGGATAGACCCCGTAAGGAGAGCAAAACTCTCCTAACACTATTTCTCTATGTATTAAACCTGAACTCGCCTTATTTAGAGGAAATTCAAACTCTTCGCCACTTGATGAACAGATGTTGGTGCCTTTTTTAAAAATAATTGAACCGATCTTCCCTTTTTAATTAGGAAAAAACTAATTTCACAAATCAACAATGTTAAAAAGAAAAAAATCAGTAAACCGCTTTGTCACTGGAAACGCAATTACCATTTTGAAAACAAAATTGTGGTTTGAAGGATGGAATTATGAGCTCCAAAATGGAAGGGCCAAAAGAGGGCAAATGGATGAGAAGCTTCCTTTTTAGGACAAAGATAACATGTTTGCTGGGAGCTTATGGACAAAAACAATTTATGTACATGCACCCAGGTCCTACCTGATGGGAGTAGCTATAGCCTATATATATCACGCTTTAACACAAAAAACACATCTAAGGAAGAAACTTAAGCCAATGATTATGTTTTAATTAGTACTTACCTCTACCCTTACCAAAGAAAACGCCATTTTCTAGCACCTTTTCATCACCGGAAGATTCAACTCCATTAGGTGCTGGAGTAGCAGTAGCTACAACGGTGGTGCTTGTCTGGCTATGTTGGCGGTGCTGCCTGCCGTGCAACCCCACTTCCTCCGCCACCTCCTCCGCCTCCTCATGCACCCACTGCTGCTGCACTACTTCCATTGCTAATAATGTTGTTCCCCTCTTTTTTGCTCTGGGTTCAAGCTCTATACTCCAACAAAGCCTGACTTCACTTTAACTAGGCAGTTGCAAGGCAATAAATAATGTCAAACTCCATGGAAACGAAATGCAGCCTCTTCAGATGGGAAAATTTGACTGCAATATACAGATGGGATGGGTTCAGATTAGCCAACTA
>CATIWM010655923.1:0-14032 GCA_949671775.1 Mallotus repandus
CTAGCAAGTAACCAATAAATTCTAGGAAACAACCAACCTGTGTCTGGCAATGGTAGCATTTTCGAGAGCAATCAGCTGAACAAGAATTGCAGTGGTACTCAACAGATGGTCCCTCAGGCCTCACCAACTCTTCTGCAATTGTAGACTCAGGAAACAACCCAGATGGCAAAGCTGGAGTAGAGACATTAGGCTTAGGAACAACAGGGGTGCGTGGTTGAATGGCTTCAAAGCGGAATAACTTTTCAAGCAATGAATCTTTATTTGATGCTCCATCACCATCAGCATTGGCAAAAGAATCTCTTGGTGGGAATGGGTGGAAATTTATCAATTGCCAATAATCCAAAAGCTCTAGAACCTCCTGCTTTGCATCAATGTCTGCAAGCTCAAGCTCTGACAAATCTTTTAAATCAATCTGCACATTCGGATTCAAATAAAATTTTTTCGCAATCCAATTACGTATCTCCATGTAGCTATCAGGTGTGTGGGTTTAGGATTTTCCATTGAAAAATGAAGGGAGCACGCGCTCTTAAAACCCTAAGTTCATATTTGAACAATTTTGTCATATATCTTCGGAACTCAAGCCCAATATTAGTTTAGAGTTTAGTGTTCAACCCCAGCCAATGCTAAAATAGAAAAAATCTGATTCCATTTTTCTTCTATAGTTCAAATAGAAGAATGTAACATCGGAAATCAGACCTGTGCAGGATTTTAGTTGCCCTAGGATTTGTCTAATAAATAGGAACATTAGAGCATAGAGGAATTGCCTAAAAACAAACACAAATAGCAGAAAATTGAAATGATTCACTAATTTAATAAAGGGAAAAAAACCTAAATTAAATTAAACACAAAAACAAGACAACATATATAAATACATACGCACCTCAGTGTAAGCAAACATGGAATATCTAGCAATAGTAATTATTTACAAAAAAGTAAATTAAATTTCCAGTCATCAATACTTATATAGCTATACTTGTGATGACAGCCAAACAACTAAATTCAATATGCTAATAACAGTTGTCAGGATTCATAAGACCATACTTTGGAACGAGAGAAAAACAGTATTGAAGGACAATAAAAGTAGGAAGATGGGAAGAACTTAACTTTCTAGGACAGTGTCCACCTGTTTGATAGCGAGAAGAGAAGAACAGATACAATGAATAAAAATGCCCTGCATCTTTATTCATTGTTTCCATTATTTTGGTAGTCTACATTTTCAATCCCTCCAGTTTTCTACTCTACCAAACAGACTAAAATAAGTTTGTGCACTTAGAAAATAGTCTATGATCAACTAGACATATGTAAATTTGGTTAATGATTTTTTCAATGTGTCCCAACTCCAATCATCAAGAGCAAAGCATCTACTCATCCAAACCATTAAAAATGATAAAAAAATATGATGCACCAAGCCACCAATAGAAAACTGAATGATCATGGTTCTCTACATTAACAACATTAAAACACTCTTTGTGCCAAAATTAACAATTCAGGTTAAGCACATGGCAGACAACATAACAATGATTTCAATAATACATATACTTTGAAGAAAAATAGAACAATTGACTTACAGCACCATTCAAGGACTCAAGAGCATTTTCGACCTCTTCAGTAGAACTGTACGTAACAAAACCAAAGCCCTTTGATCTACCACTCTCCTTGTCATAAATCACTTTAGCATCCACTACCTTCTGTTGCTCACTGAAGAAGCTCTCAAGTGCGAAGTTATCAACACTCCAAGGAAGATTACCAACATATAACCTATTGCCACCATCAAGAGATTGACCAACACCACCACCACCAAACCTAGGGTTTCTAGAATCCTTCTGAGGAGGAGGTCCATAATTAACCCTCAATGCCCTCCCTTCAAGTTCCTACAATTATACACAGTATCATTAGATGCAATTGCCCAACATTTATAAATCATTGAACACATACCTTGTCATAAAGGTTATCTATATAAACATATAAAAACTAAGTGCAACAATTGTGCCAAATCATGGTATTAGAGTTATGTTGTGCCATGTAGCACATTCTATGATTCATAGGTGTCCTTTTATTATTGTTGCATTATAATGATCTTGGGTTCCTTGAATTTAACTTACTTAAGTTACATAAGTTACAGGAATTGGAAAGCGGAGGGTCTTGAGAAGCTTTGAAGAGGCAAAGCTATGAGAAGCTTTGAAGAGGCAAAGCTATGAGAAGCAGTTGACAATTGGTTGCTGCATCTTTTTGTTATTGAATTATTATGATCTTGGGTTCCTTGAATTTAACTTATTTAAATTACATAAGTTACTGGAATTGAAAAGTGGAGGGTCTTGAGAAGCTTTGAAGAGGGTCTTGAGAAGCTTTGAAGAGACAAAGTTATGAAAAGGAGTTGACAATTGGTTGTTGTGCCTTATCCTTTCTATCAAGTAGTGTTGCTGAAAGTGAGAGGCAAGGGGAGGGAATTTTTTTTAGTAGAAGCTAAGAGTTGAAGGCAGATGCAAATAATTCAGTGAGGGGATATCTTCTTTGATATAATTTTCTTTCATGAGCCACTTCTTTCGCATCAGTTTGACCATATGAATTTTCGTCATTGACATCATGACATTGGGAATATCTCTCTTCACGCATCTTCTTCCTTAGGTGAGACGAGTTATAGATTTTGAGTGCATCTTGAAATAGAGTATTATAATATACAATCCTATAAATGATCATCCATTATGTTATTCATGTCTAAGCAACAGATAATATTTAGAGCGTTTAACATCATTTGACAAAAAAGTTTCCTGAAGAAGAGATTCATGAAAAAGACAATGACAATGTGTGGATGTGAATTGAAGATGTATATCTATATAACACAATAATAACCAAGAGGTATATGATGTTCAAAAAAAGAGTTGAGGGAAAAGAGAAACAGAATGTGTTGATGTCTAAATAATATTAACGTAATAGGACTATGTACAATATTGCCAAAAAAGGGATGCATCATAATAGTAAGTGGATGATTTGCTTTGGTTTAAATTTTGTTTTCTCATAATTTTGGTTCCCCATATTATTAGTGAGATGTGGGAATGTGTATGCTTCGTGTGGGCTGTAGTTTGCTGATTCTATTTTGATGTCGTGTGGTTTAAATTTTGTGTTAATATATTATTTGAGTTCGAAAAGTTAAATGTGTCGAAGAGTAATTGTTTAAAACACTTTTTAATTAAAAACTAACATGAAATGTTGATGAAGATGTAATATTGTTGTTGCTAATAAATTGGAGTGTTGTAGGTGATGATTGTGTGCAGTATAACCCTTTGAAGGTCGGAAGAAAATTAGGCATAATTCATTTTCTCACTATTAACAATTATATTTAATACACTATCAAAATGTTCTCTTTATCAAATTTCATTTATCCTGATCACCATCATTCAATAATTTCAAAACATTAAAAAAAATCATATATATTATTATATAATGCATTTTTTCATATACAAAAAATATTTATAAAAATTAATTTTCCGCATTTCGCACGGGATACGCGCTAGTAATTAATTAATTAGGAACTATTGCAACACCAAGTATACTAAGACAATGATTTCAAACCCTAATTAAACTAAGCATCATAAAAAATGCAACATCTTTTATGCAATAGAATTCATCAACTTCTAACGATTTTGACATAGGTAATCAATCTCAAATCAAAAAGTAGTCTTAAAACCTTTGATCCATTTGTTCTCATACAGACAGAGATGCAGAACACCTGACCGATTTAAAATACACAAGAAAGGAATAAAATACAATTCCACTTACAGTCATTGAACTACTGAGCAGCAGATTCAACTTCCTCAACAGATGACATGGTCACAAAACCAAATCCTCTACTTCTTCCGGTTACCTTGTCATATATCACCTATGAAACAAACAAAAAATCTCAAAAAAAAAAAAAAAAAACAAAACAAAACAAAACAAAAGAAAGAGAAAGAGATAAAGAGGTAAACGAATGAGCATAAACAAAATCTTGAGAAAAGAACGTTGGCAAAACTTAACCTTATAATAGTGCACATCTTTCATAGAATAAGGAAGTGAATTCGACATGTTCTATCTGTTCTTCTCTGCTATCTCTTTAAGATTGCAGAGACTAGCGATGGAATCCAGCTCTTCAGTAATCACTTCTTCTTCTCCTTTGAATCAAGTAGCAGATCAGAATGGTGAGCAACGGGCAGCGGAGACCAAATGCCAATCGACCTCCATTTGATGATGGGTTGAAGAAGAAGAGAAAGGAGATGAAAAGAAACGAAAAAAAGAGAAAGGCACGGCGGCTAGAGCAAAAACAAGATACAAGAACTATAGGTCAGATGATAAATATTATTAATTGGTATAAAAATATTATTTTTGGTGGGAAAGAGTTGGCGGTAAAAATTTTACTCCAACAATGACGGTATGGCAATGGAATTGGTATAAAATTAAAATTCTATCACTAATAACTAAGGCTTTAGCTAGGGGATATTTTACCTTCACAAATAACTATGAAAATTACACATTTAGGGGGCGTTTGGTTCGTATTCTGGAATCAGAATCAAAATGAGAGGGAATGGGAAAGGGAATGAAAATTTATAGAAGGTGTTTGATTTCACTAGGAAATAGTAATGAGAATGAAAATCAAATATCATTTAACAACCAAAATTTCTGTGATGAAATAATATTTTCTAATTATTTTTTAATATATAAAAAATTAACATTATAAATATTTTTATATATTAAAATTAAAATTAAAATTATGCATTATAAAATATTTTTATAAAAATATTATTATTATTATTATTTTAAAAAAATTATAAAAATTATTTACTTTTGATAAATATTTTTATTCAAATATTTAAGACATATTTTTATTAATTTATATGTTTTATTTCTAAATTTTAAAAAATAAATATTGATATTTAAATATTTGACGAATTTATAATTGATTCGACTTAATTTTTAAGGGAATTAAAAGTCATTCTTTTAAAAAAAGAGGGAAATGGTGATTCCCTTGTTAATTTTAGCTAAACAAACACTAGAAATCAGAATCGTCTATTCCGATTTCGATTCCCACTCTTAATTTTTACCCAACAAACGCATCCTTAGTAGGAGGTTTTTCTTACCCTCATTAATTTTTCATCACTATATCACCAGCTATATTTTGATTCTGTCCTTTGAGGTTATCCTTGATGCAATCGATCAGGTAAGGGGATATGGGATATTGCTTAAATGCTTACAGGCTGAAATGCAGTTACCAGATTTTGTGCACAGATTCTAATGTAACTGAGCACTTCGTCTCATGCTAGCAATTTGTACAATATCATGTAGGTGTCTGAATGGAAATTTCCTTCAAATGTTGCCCGTTTGAAAACAAAACCAGATGAATATTTGCTCCTTAAGAATAACTTGTTCATTGAGAAATAGCACGTGGGGTCCTTATCAACATGGAAATCTTTTTCACTTATTTTCTACATTTTTCTCAAACTAGCTTAAAAATTGTACAGTATGGGATATTATTTCTCTGTTCATTAAATATTTATATTTTTCGAATTTGTCTGGCTTCTTCTGTTCCTTTTCATCCTTTCACATGTTTGATGTCACTTGATATGCCAGGCTTTGTCTCGGTGAGGAAACATGGCTTAGGTTATAGACAAATGGAAAGGTGGGAAATATGCTGAATTCAGGGCTATTTACCAATTTATAGAGAAAAATGAAATTATTTCCCAATTTATGGCCATTTGAAATGGTAAAATTGTAAATGGATAAAAATTCAAACTATTATTTCGCTAGTCTTAGTGATGAGATAAAAAAAAAAAAATTTCAAGCTACCTTACTAGCGAAATACAAAGAAAAAAAAAACTCAACTGTACCATGAACATTTCGCCATTTTGAATGACAAAATGCTCATGCCACAAACACCCACAAGCTGAGAGAGACTGGACGTATGCAAGTTTGCCTTCATTGTTATAATACAAGTTGGCCATGCAAAACAATGTTGGCCATAATAATAATATGGGTAAATTACATTTTTTCTCATGTATTTTCTCACATTATACTACTTCATTTCTGATATTTGAAACAAATACTTATTCATCCCTTACATTTGCTTTTTTTTTAGCACTCATTAGTCCTTCTGTAGGGATGAAATAGTATAAGAAAAAACAAATGTCAGGGATGAAGAAGTATTTTTTCAAATATCGGAGATGAAGTAGTGTAATGTGACAAAACACAAGGGGAAAAATGTAATTTACCCTAATAATAATAATAATAATAATAATAATAATAATAAATTAAAATAATCATAATAGTGTTAAAATTTAAAAAAAATCATAACATTATGATAATTATGATATTATTTTCAATATTATTATAATTAATTAATAATAATTATTATAATATAAAATAATTATTATAATATAAAATTAAAAAAAGTTGGCCATATATAAGTTGGCCATGCAAAAAAAAAACTTGACCATAATAATAATAATAATAATAAAAAATTAAAATAATCATAATAGTGTTAAAAGTAAAAAATAAACAAATCATAACATTATTATAATTATTATAATATTTCTAATATTATAATAATTAATTAATGATAATTATTATAATTATAATAATTAATTAATTAATAATTATTATAATATTAAAATAAAAAACAAATCAAATAAAAAATTAAAAAAAGCTGGCCATGCAAAAAAAAGTTGGCCTTAATAATAATAATAATAATAATAATATTATTATTATTATTATTAAATTAAAATAATCATAATACTGTTAAAATAAAAAAACAAATCATAACATTATTATAATTATGATATTATTTTTAAGATTATTATAATTAATTAATCGTAATTATTATAATAATAAAATAAAAAACAAACAAATCAAAAATTAAAAAAAGTTGGCCATATACAAGTTGGCCTTAATAATTAAAAATGCCTTACAGGTGGTGAATAAGGCAATTGAATGATTTAAGAAAATTAAAACCGAAATTGAGGTGAGAACAAAAATGAAAGATATTAAGGAGAAAGAATAATGAACATGATGATTTAAGGAGTTTGGATTCAACAACAATCCTACGTCTCCACTTAACTTATCCTCAAGTTAGAATTTTCAATCACCCACAATCTTATTCATAAGATTGAGATTACACAAGAGTTTAAGGCTCACTCCTACAACCTTACAAACAAGAGTTTGTAGGCTTACTCTAAAACCAATTCCCAAGTGTTTTAATTAATGACTAAATACTTAAACCAATTCCTTCATAATAGAATCTCACTTCCCGTTTTCTAATCTCAGAAAATAGAAGAACAAGAATATCTATTCTAACACTCACCAACTCTCACAAGAGTTATACAAATATAAGAATTGGTTAAGAGAGAATTTGAGAGCTTCATTGAATGCTTAAAAGAGAATTTGAATAATCAAGTGTCTTAAACCTTCAATTCAACTCTAAGGGTTGTTTATATAGATAAACAACTCAAATTTTAGCTATTTGAGGCATTGGTTGTGTCTCCAACGTCTCTTGTTGAATTTTGAATCATTTTGGACTTTTTGCAGCTGAAACACTGCTCACGGTTGTGAGGAGCAAGTCTTGGCTCGTGAGCATCAGTTTGAGGACCGTTGCATTCAAAAATATCCGTTGAATGCTGTTAGGACTGCCGCTCATGATTTGAATAGTGCCCATGAATAGCGCTAGTGAGTGGTGCAAACCCTTGATTTTCTACTCTTGAGGAGATGCTTGTGAGTCCAAAATTGAGTGTTTTTGACTTCCATTTGCTTCAGATACTTTAGGTATACTTTTGGTATAATCTACTTCAACAAAATATAGTATAAAGATAGTATTTCGTATTTCCTAATATGAACGAGTAATCTTGATAAAAATTAATTTCCTACACACTTGAAAGAAATCATTAGTAACTCAAATTGATTGTCAAATATCAAAATTAGGAGTTTGATCATGCAAATGGTCAATAATCTCCCCCTTTTTGACTTTGACAAACAATTTAATAAAATAATAAATAATGTGTGTGTGTGAAAACATTTAACAAGAAAAGATTAATGCTATGTGAAATAGCTCCCCCTTTCAAATTAAATAAATGCAATGAGAGAAATTAATTTTCTCCCCCTTAAAATATACAATAAATTAAAAATTAGTATATGTAAGGACAAAGGATATAGCAAATAAAATGAGTATAAATTTAAAGTAAATATTTGTTTCCTAAATATATTTCTTTATTTCTCCTCATTTTTGGACATGATAAGAAATATAAATTTACAAGACAAAAATAGTATATATAGCATTTTTAAAGACCAAGAATTAAAACAATAAAAATATGGCACCAAAAAAGTAAAATAAAATCATAAGGAATAACAAAGTAAGCAAAATAAGGCTTAATTAATACATAATAACATGATCATTAATAACAAATTTTGTAACACTTACAATGCATCACAAAATAGTACATAATAAAGATAAGTGCTACTTCTAAACACATGATCATGTAGCATTTAGCATATCACAGGCACACACACATCTTTTTCTCCCCCTTTGGCAAAGATAAAAGGAAAAGAAAGAGATAAACTTTGAAATAAACCAAAAATAAACTGAAAGAAAAAAAAAGACCAAGAACTAAAACAATGAAAACAAGATAGACCAAAACTAAGAAAATTGAGGTTCTTGGAATGGAGGAGGAGGATTCCAAGTGTGTTGGATGTTGTGATGAGCATAAAGGTGATGAATGCCATGCTCCATGTGATCCATTCTTTGCTCAAACCAATCAAGTCTTGTGTCCACTTGAGCAAACCTTGTGTTGAAGTTAGTTTCACTAATAGAGAGTCCATCAAAGAAACCTCCAACCCATGCGAGTTCTCCTTCAACACTTTGAGAGGAAGAAGGTCCTTTTTGCCTTTTCCTTTGAGCTTGAGAATGAACTTGCTCTTGTTGTTCTCCTACATCAACACTTTCAAGACCATGAGTGCCTATATGCTCAATGTCTTACAAATCTTGCTCTAGCTCCTCATCAACATCTTCATCTCCTACTTCGTTCTTCCAAACCCAAATTTTTCTAAGAAGTTTGAACTATCTTGAGTTTTGCAAGAGGTTTTCATCAAGAAGGGAATGAGGAAAAGAGAGGGAATGTTATTGAGGTTGATTTCAAAGAAATTGGCAATCCTAGTAATAATCCCTCCAACACATAGTGCTCCACTAACTCTATCACTTACTAACCATAAACGCCATTGAAGCCGCCTTCCCAATTCAACTTTCACATTATCAATAAAGCAATGAAGTAGAAATAAATCATCAAATGAAATAGCTTCATTGTTTAAACCTCTAGCGTGGAAATAATAAGTGATGAACCTATGCACATACCAAAGGGATTTGGAAGCAAGGACAGAGGTTCTTGTGTGTCCCGCAACAAAAGGACTAGCATTTGGTTTGCAATGTTGAACCCAAAAATTGTTAGGAGACCAAAGAGAGTTAGGAGAGTCAAGTCCTCCTTGATGAAAACCAAAAGTAGCAACAAAATATTGTGAGGTTAGAAACATATCTCTACCACCCAACCTAAATCTCATTCTATTTAAGGGATTATGATCATCAACATATTGTACTCTCAAGGTAAGGGTGGAAAGAAATTCAATTACTAGACATGGATAGGTTGGAAGAGATTCAAAATTAAAGTGATAAAAACCTACCCTATCAAGCAAGGATTGAACATCTTTATAACACCCCATCTTCTCTAAAGTTTGTTGATGCATGAATTTTGAAAGAATCATTTTCTTTTTTCCAAATTGTTGAGTTCTTTGTTTAATTTCAGTTGAGGAGTAAGAAATTGGAGGTTGCTTCTTGATAGCTCTTCTTGATGATTAAGCAACTTCTTGAGGAACCTTCTTTTTAGGAGCTATAAAGAGATGAGGGAAGTTTGCTATGATGACAAGTAGAAAAGAGAAGAAAAATTGCTAAGGAAAAGAATTTGATTTGTAAAGATATAAAGTGATGATGAAGAATAAGGTTCAAGGGGTTTAAATTAGGGAAAACTAGGGTTAAAACATTCAAATCAAATCATAAAAAGATAATAAAAAGAGATCAAACTATTGCAAACTAGGAAAGAGTAAAGATTGGACCAAACCCTAGTGGAACTAGGTAATCTCACCTGTCAGGTTTCTCCTCACGAGCGCCTCAAGATTGTGAGGGGCTCAGACCTCTAGCAAGTAGCAATGTCACGAGCTATTGCAGGAATCTTGCAACGGCTTGTGAGGAAAAGTTCTTTTTGACCCCTGATCTTTTAAAAAAATTTCAATCATGTCCTTGAAATGTTACAATAAAGACAACAATTCAAATTTCAAATCATAATCAAATTAAAAACTAACATTATAAACATCATAAATAAGTACTTGAGGGATTTACAATTTTGAATTTTGAGAACAGAAAGTATTTATGCAATTTAATGGATAAATTCAACAAACAAATGATTTAAAAAGATTTTAAAATTAAATTCAATAAGTAATCATGAAAGATAATTTTAAAATTAATACAAAATGAAAATAATTAATTGAAATAAAATTTCAATAATTATTTATTAAAGATAAAAAATATTAATAAAAATATTTTAAAGTAGGTTATGATATTAAACTTTTGAAATGTATCATGCAAATGGTAAATAATAATTTATGTAATTTGCTTATTTTAAATAATCAATGAATTGAATAAAATTCAACTATGAATTATTTAAATAGCAAATATATAAAAAAATAAAAAATGGACTTTTAATTGTTAAAAGGTGTTATATACTAAAAATATACCAAAAATAAATATGCATGAAAAACTCGATTGTGAGCAAGTCTTATGAAAAAGTATCAAATACAAAAAATAAACAGAAAGCATAAACTGGTGAAAAACATGATTACAAATGAATTCAATCATAAATTCAATAATTTATCATGAGATTAAGATAGACTTGCACCATCAATCATACTAAGCTCATGCATAATGAAGTTCAATCTTTCCTCGCAAAGAGGCTTGGTAAAGATGTCAGCTAATTGGTAATTAGTGTCAACAAATTCAAGATGAATATAACCAATTTGAACACGATCATGCAAGAAATGATGTCTAATGTCAATATGCTTAGTTCTAGAATATTGAATGGGATTCTTACTAAGGTTTATAGCACTTGTGTTGTCACATTTAATAAGAATGTGATCTAGTTCAATGTCATAGTCCTTGAGTTATTGCTTTTGCCACAACACTTGTGTGTAATAACAACTAGCTGCTACATATTCAGCTTCAGCAATGGACAAGGCAACCGAAACTTGTTTCTTACTAAACCAAGAAACTAGACATTGTCCTAAAAATTGATAAGTTTCGAAAGTGCTCTTTCTTTCTAATAAACTACCAGCAAAGTCTGCATCCGAATAACTAATCAAGTCAAAGGATGAACTCCTAGGATACCAAAGTCCTAAATGCAAACTTCCACTTAAATACTTGAAAGTTCTTTTGATGAGTGGGACTCCCTAGGACTAGATTGAAATCTAGCACATAAGCAATTAGCAAACATGATATCGAGTCTGCTAGCAGTTAAATAAAGAAGGGATCCGATCATACCTCTAAATCGCATTTCATCAACCGGTTTGCCATTCTCATCTTTGTTGAGTTTAGTGGTGGTACTCATTGTAGTTTTGCTTACTTTAACTCCATCCATGTCAAACTTCTTGAGAATGTCAATTGTATACTTGGTTTGATTGATGAAAATCTCATCTTTGCATTGCTTGATTTGTAATCTAAGGAAGAATTTGAGTTCACCCATCATACTTATCTCAAATTCTCTTTTCTTTAACTTAGAGAATTCCTCACACAAGCAATGGTAGTAGCACTGAAAATGATATCAACAAAATATATTTGAATAATAAGTAAATCATGCTCGAATTTCTTTTATGAAAAGAGTTGTATCAACCTTTCCTTTAGAGAAACCTTTCTCTAATAGAAAGTTGCTCAATCTTTCATACCAATTTCTATGAGCTTGTTGCAATCCATATAATGCTTTTAAAAGTTTAAATACATGATTTGGAAAATCAAAACTTTCAAAACCCGAAGGTTGTTCAACATAAACCTCTTCTTCAATAAAACCATTTAAAAATGCACTTTTAACATCCATTTGATAAAGTTTAAAATCCATGTATAATGCAAAAGCAAGTAGCATTCTAATAGCTTCTAACCTTGTAATGGGGGCAAAGGTTTCATCATAATCAATACCTTCTTCTTGATTATAACCTTTAGCTACTAGTTTAACTTTGTTCCTAGTTATGACGCCTTGTTCATTCATCTTATTTTTAAACACCCGCTTGGTGCCTATAATAGGATGATGTTTCAGTCTAGGAACCAAAGTCTAAACTTTATTTCTCTCAAATTGATTTAACTCTTCTTGCATAGCAAGGACCGAAAATTCATCATTCAATGCATCATTAATAACTTTAGGTTCCATTTGAGAAATGAATGCTAAATTAACAATTGACTTAAGTTGACATCTAGTAGTTCCCCCTTTTATAGTGTCGCCTATAATAAGATATTGAGGATGTGCTTTCTTAAGTTGCCAATCCTTTGGAAGGTCATCTTTCGAGGTAGGTTGAGGTATTTCCGCATCTTCCTCCTTTATAGGATCTTCAAGTTCCAAAGGTTTGTTAGTATTTCCTTCTTCATTTTTCTCTTCCACAAGATCACCTACATCATTATCAATACTACAAATATCCTTTTTAGGATCAAGTAAGTTTGATTTATAAAAAATAACATGCATTGATTCTTCAACTACTAGAGTCCTTTTATTGAAAACTCTATAAGATTTACTAGAGATGGAATAGCCTAGGAAAATTCCTTCATTGGCTTTAAAGTCAAATTTCCCAAGATTATCCTTGGTGTTTAATATAAAGCACTTGCATCCAAATACTGTTAGATATGAGATTTTGGGCTTTCTAATGTTCCAAAGCTCATAAGATGTTTTTTTTAAATTGATCTTTTAAAAACTCTATTTGAAATATAACAAGATGTGTTAACGGCTTCCGCCCAAATTATAATGGTAAATTATGCTCATGAAGCATTGTTCTAGCAATTTCCACAACAGTTTGATTTTTCCTTTCAACTACCCCATTTAATTGAGGAGTTCTAAGAGATGAAAACATATGAGAAATACCATTTTCACTACAAAAGGTTTTGAAAAATTAATTTTCAAATTCGGTTCCATGATCACTTCTATTTAAAGAAATATAAAAACTTTTTTTTGTCTTTTTGAACTCTTTTTGCAAAATTTTCAAAAGCTTTAAAAGTATCATTCTTATGAGCAAGGAAACACACCCAAGTGAATCTAGAGTAGTCATCAACCAATACATATGCATAGTACATTCCATTGAGACTAGCCACTCTAGTTGGACTAAACAAATCCATATGTATAAGTTCAAGTGGTCTAACGGTAAACACAACATTTTTGAGCTTAAATGATGACTTGAATTGTTTTCCTTTTTGACAAGCATCATAAGGTTTATCCTTAGTGAATTCAAGTTTAGGTAAACCAATCACAAGTTCATGCTCACAAAGACCATTCAATATCTCAAAATTTGCATGTCCTAACCTTCTATGCCATGTCCATGTGTCATGAGAATAGACATTAAGCATTTAATATCTTTATTGTTAATTTTATTCAAATCTATAACATAGACATTATCTACTCTTTCTCCACTAAAAATTACTTTGTCTTCATCAAGACTACTAACAAAGCAATTTTTGGGATAGAAAGTGAGTTTATTTCCCATATCACATAATTGACTTATACTAAGCAAATTATGTTTAAGACCATTAACAAACAATACATGATGTATAGACAAGGATTGAGGATTACCAATTTCTTTAATGCCAATAACTTTTGCATTGTCCTCGAATATAACATGTCCTCCATCCTTAATTAGCATCAAGTTTGTTGAATTGCTCTTTGTCTCCGATCATGTGTCTTGAATATCCATTATCAAGATACCATTTACTTTTTGTTCTTGTGGACTT
>CATIWM010656009.1:0-16961 GCA_949671775.1 Mallotus repandus
TATGATGTAAATGGATTATCATTCTTGATGGTTGTTTGAAACATCAAAGTAAATTCTTTAGAATTTGTAGATTTTGCCTGTATATATGATGTTTGATGTTAATGAAATGTTGTTGTCAGTTCTTGCCCAAAAAATGTATATATGTTGTGATATGTTCTGAAGACTTGAAACAGTAGCATAAGCAAAGAAAAAAAAGTTGCATAATCGCTGGTTAAAAAGAAGAGCCTTCCAATGCTCAATAAATAAGTGTCAATATTCCACTAAACATCAACAAAATAATTGTCACTGAATTTGCATTGCATCCATAACTTAACATCAGCCAAATGGATGAAGTATTAAAACCAAAATACTTGTTCAACCAAAATAATCCTAAGCATAACCTTACAGTGTTCAAAACAGTACTAAAAACTGTAGTTTGACATTAAACATTAGCAAAAGAAAGTGCTTTGGCTTGCACACTTTAATCATGACTTGAACCTTCAAGTTTTGATGTTGCACTTGCATTTTCTTTTGTTGTCTTAGCTCTATTCCTTTGAGTGTAAAGATACACTGCTCTTTCTGCCTGCAATTGTCTACTTGTCATTGCTGGTTGTCCTTGCCATTGCAATCCTGGAGCTTAGAATGGAAGATCTTCTATAAGTTTAACCTCTGCTCCATCTCCCTTAAAGTTGATTTTTCTTGTAGAACTGCATTCAGTAGGAGTCTTTGAAAATTTACTCACTCTGAGCTCACGTTCATTGGGGATGGGATATATAGTCTAAGGATCAATTACATTAATAGTGGTTGAATCCACAGACTGTCCTTCAATAATGACCCTTTTCAGATGACTGCCCAGGCTAAAAAAATTTTTTATTCAAGCACAATACACAAACCATGAACATCAAAGGGCTCAAATCAAGAATAAAGCATGAACATCAAAATACTAATTACTCACATTAACAATGGTTCTTCCTGTCCTTAAATCTACATCTCATCCATACCTTACTTGAGAATTACTTTTATGCCTAGCAACAATGACTTGTTTGCTCCTCGATGTGGCTTGAGGTTGCACATTTGTTGAGTTAGGTTCGTTTCCACTACTGCTATGACCAACAAATACAGACGGTGTGGTGGGGCATGCTGTGTAGGTTGCACATTTTGACTAGTTGCATTTTGTTAGCTTGGTGGGGTTGATGGTTTCCTTTTTTTACTTAGTCTATCACCGGTGGATGCAGTAACCTACCAAAATTAAAGCAAAAGAAGTTAAATTCCCTAAATTTAATATAACTAAAACTCATTACCAACAAATTAAAAAAAATAAAAAAAATAAAAAAAAACAGAAGTATCAATAAAGCAATTACTTGATTGCCTTTATTAGGACATTGCCTTCGATTGTGTCCTTGAGCATGGCACAATTCACATGTTTGTTTCATGCCTTTCTTAGATAGTTTACCACTATTATTGTTGGTGCTCATTGGATTTAGTTCATTTGATGATCTCATTCTCTTTATCCTTGGTCTGCCACTCAATTTAACCTGGGGAGGTGGTTCAATTGGCAGGTATTCCTCACACTTCATAAACCTCTTACCAGTAACAGGTTGTAATGCATTTTTATAAGTTGCCATGTAACTGGACTTGTGATACCACTTTTCAATCACTACCATGGGGTTCATCTTGGAATAGTACATAACACATATTCCATGTGCACATGGGATGCCTATTAAATCCCATAACCTATATGAACACATTTGTTTATCCAAAAATATAGTACGCTTGTCTGGTCCTTCCCCAATCTCATACCCAAAATCACCATTGAACACCACCTTACAACCAGCAGCATATTCTTTGTTGTCTTGAAATATTTGCATGCAACTTGGACTCCATTTATTGAACCACTTCTTAGATGCTTGCTTATTGTCTCTGATTTTGGCCATGGCTTGGAGTCTTATGTCCTCAAGCATGCTCACAATAGGCTTATGCCTTGCAGCAAGTATCCAAGAGTTGAAACACTCTGCAATATTACTATCCACCTTGTTGCTCTTGCATCTACTACTAAAGTATGCTCTACACTAGTTGTGTGGAGGATACTTTAGAAGGTTTTCAGCTACCTTCTTGCTAAGTTCACCTAATTTCAGAAGGTTGTCTTTGAATTCCTCTTCATACAAACTCCATGCAAAAATCCATAACTTTTTCTTTAGCTCCCCTCCTCCCCATCTCTTTTACCAGTTTGACTTGATATGTCTTACACACAAATGATGCTCTGGTTGTTGTAAGACATGTAACACAACATTTAACAATCCTTAAAATATCATTGTTTGAAAGAAAAATAACCAAAAATCGATTACTACACATCAACATAAAGACATGTCACATAATAAATCAACAAAGATGACAATTAATATGCTAAAAATGAAAACTAACCTTTTGCATGTCAGAAATGATTGTTACAGATAAGCCATCTCCTAAATCAAGTTCTTGAGCCAACCAGCAAATGAACCATTTCCAATTGTTAATATTTTCCTTATCAATCACTGACCAAGCAATTGGAAATATTTGGTCATCTCCATCTATCCCAACTACCGATAGAAGCTGACCTTTGCAAATACCCTTTAGAAAACAACCGTCTAAACCTATTATTAGTCTACACCCATCCTTCCAACCTCTCCTACACACATCAAAACAAATAAACATTCGTTTAAACACCATCCTCCTTTATTTTAAAGCTTCTTTGCAAAGTTCCATCTCAGCTTTACTTCTGGGATTACTTCTCTTTAATGCAGCAGCATAAGCTTCTAAAAAACCAAACTCAACTCTAAAACTTCTATCAAGCTCTTTAATAACCTTTCTTTTTGCCCTTTTGCACTTGTACTTACTTACATTAATTTTTAGAACACTTTCAGCTTCATCCTTTATGTCTGTCACCTTAAAAGAAGGATTCTTGTAGATTCTGTCCTTAAAATATTTTGCCAAGAAATTGTATGAAGCACTAGGAAGTGTAAAATCTCTATAACAATGATGCTCTGGATGTAGGGTTTTCACGGCCAAACCTGGATTCTCCCCATCTTTTGAAATGAACAGATGAAATGGGCAGACTTCTTCATTCATACATTTCACTCTAATCCTTTGTGGTTCATTAGGATTAATTCTCAACTTCTTACCGAAAGTAATAACATAGTTAGCTATAGCATCCCTGGCTTCTACAACATTTGCAAAAGTCATCCCCAATACAAAATGAGCTTCCCCTCTATCATATTGTACTCTCTCCTTCAAATTTTATTTCTCAGCTTCATATTCAATATTAGTGAAATCACTCTCCTCACTTGGACTATTACCATGCTCCTGCCCATCCTCTTACTCACTTATAGACCCATTTGGTGGAACATAAGTGGTGTTAATAACTTCTTCACTACAACCTACACCACCAAAATTATTACAACTAAACTGTGTACCTGCCTTTGCATTTGCATCAATGGGATCTGCATTTGCATTTACCTCTGCATAATGTGCATTAACTTTATCTACATTACTTGCATTATGCACATTTGACTCTACATTAAACCCATCTGCATTATTATCCTCACTTCCCTCATTTGCTACTTCTACCTCTTCCCCTCCAGGCTGATACTCTAGGGCTAATATCTGAGGTACAAAGTGAGGTGAATCCACTTCACGATTAGCATAAAACTCTATTTTCCCAACCCAACTATTATCTCTGATGTAATTCAAAACCCTCCTAATACTGTCATCATCATTAACTAAGAACAACCCATCCCTCAAACTTTTTCCTGGCTCAAGAACAAAAACGTTCTTCACATTTGTATAACCTAAAGTTTTCTTGTATATATATAGAATATATCCATAACATATGAAATCTAGGTCAAAGTTGTAAATTGTATCCACAGCACCATTGACATAACAAAGGACATCTTTTTCACTCACCTACCATCTACCCCCATAGTTAAAAATCACGTCCACAGTAGTGTCATTCTTGCACTGTAAATAAATAGATAAAAAACCAAAACCAGTTGTCTTTTTCTCTGTAAAGGAATCTTTCTCAATAAAAATACATAACACAAGAAAGATTCCAATAAAGGGAATCCAATAAAGGTTTCTTTTTATTTTATTCCAAAAACATGATAAACCAAAATAAACAAAAGCCCCAACAACCAACAACATCTGAAACATAGTATGTTTATTCAAAAACAATAGTTAAAATATAACATTGACTATGTTGTTTGTACCTGTTTTGTGCAACAATGATAGGGACAATAAAGGCGATAAGAACGTGACACTGCCTAGAGTAAGAAAATGACTTATTGCTTCAATCTCTACAGTTGAAAACTTTGATTTGGTTAAAGTATTTTCTTGTGTACAGGGAGAGGAGAGCTTTTCTTCAGACGATTTTTTGGTTAAAGCGGTAAAGTGACTGCAAAAAAGCTAAAAGAGGTAAAGTGGGGCCCATATCAGATTTACATGACCACCATGTCAGCTGGAGCAAACGGCTAGTTAATTTAAAAGTCTCCACCATTAAGAGGGGCCAATAATAAGAGAAAACATAAAATCTGTGTTAAAATGGTCCTTAACAAACGAAAAGGGATTATGTGCTCCTAGCACCAAACATTAAGGGGGTAAATGCACCTTTACCCTATTATGAATTGACAAAAATAACCTCAACATTAACTAACTTTAACTTTAACTTTTAACCCCAAAAAAAAATCAACATCATCATCTTCTTCTTCTTCTCAAATTAATCTCAAAAATCAAATACAACAAATGTCTTGACAATATTCAGCCAAGCAAATCCTCACCAACAATTTTTTTTTACCAGAAATTGAAGATCATAATAATGTAATTTGTCACCTTAAAAGAAAATTCATATTAACATATCATTATGTTTCTACAAAAGCTTAAACATCAATTCCAGGTTGATTAAACCAGAGGATAAAACTATAAAGATTTTGCAAACTTCAAAGACCTTGTTTCTGCTAGACCTAAAAGTAGTAAATACCAAATAAACAAAGCACCACCAACAACAAACTGTAAAAGCACTTGATTTGAAAAAATTTTACAGCCTTTTCCCCTTCTACCACCCTTTTTATGAGTGCTGTCAGTGGGAATGGGTGTCAAGTCCTCAATGCGACCAATTTTCATTCTAGAACTAGCAAGTGCCCTTAGAGCAGACTGGGCACCAGGACCAGGTGTCTTGGTCTTGTTTCCACCTATAGCACGGAGCTTAATATGAAGAGCAGTAATGCCAAGTGCCTTACATCTCTGAGAAATGTCCTTTGCAGCAAGCATGGCAACATATGGTAAAGAGTCATCCCTATCATCTTTAACTTTCATTCCACCCGTTATGCGAACAATAGTTTCTCTTCCAGATAAATCAGTGACATGAATGAATGTGTCATTTAAGGACATATAGATATAGGCAACCCCAAAAACATACTCTCCTTCTTTAATGGCAGGTCCAACTAAGAGTGACATTTTCTTCCTTTGGCTCTCTTGTCTTCTTCTTTGACATTGCTTCAAAGGGAGGATTTGATTAGGCTAAATGCTAAAAGACAACCACCACTATCCAGCAAATGCTTACCAAACAGTAGAAGCAACAGTCGACGACACCGCAATAGTAGCAGCAACCGTCAATAGCAACAACTTCGTGTTCTTGAAGGCTACTACTCCCTCATTTACCACCCGACACAAACACTAACACCTAAGCTTCAATTCCACCTAAAAAATAAGAAACACAACAATCTCCTCTAATCTCCATAGCTTACCAGAGACCATAAACATCTTTGTCTAAAATCTGGCCGTAAACCTCTCTAACAAAAAAACTCACTGTTGACCAATGTAGCTACAGAGATTCAAATCCTAAAGCCGAATCAAAAGCAGATCAATCCATTGAGATCTCGACAGCTAAGGAATGGAATAAAGAGAACCATCCAATCTTTTCAACGCTGCCAACGAAGCTTGTGATTGAGACAATGGATGCTTCATTGGCTGAGTGCGATTAGGAAGATGGAGAGATTAAAAGCAGAGAAAACAGACAAAATGTTCAAGGAAAGAGAGAAATTTTTGGATATAAAGATGAAAAAGATGGAGGAGAGAAGCCAGATTCAAGGACCCTCGAGATTAAGGTCGATAAGAGTAGCAAAAGAAGTTAATGGGTCCTTGATTGCGAGATTTGAAGAAGATAAAGTGGCTTATGTAAGAAGAAGAAGAAGAAGACGGTGGAGACATTAAGATTAAGAGAAGCGTTTTTTTTCCATGAAACTTAATTTTCAATTTTTAACCTAAGGACAATATGGTAAATTTTAATAATTTGTATAAGTGGCTGATGATGTGGTAGCAGACTGTGAAGAAGATGGGGTCCATTTGATCCTAGTAAGCACACAATCAGCACAAAATCGGCCAGAAGCACTGATTTACCACCCCGTTTTTAAAGTTTAGACACTTGATGCCAAAAAAAAAAGTTAGACGCTCAAATAGAAAAAACTGAAAAGTTGAGACACAATTTGTAAATTTTTTCCTATTTTTAATTCCTTTCTAGTACACATATTTATATATAAATAAAATTAAAATTATTAATTAATTTTTATTTAATTATAATCATTCATATATATTTTTTATTTTATTTGTATAAATAAATATGTATAAACTTTAGCAATTTTTTTGTTTTTTAACTGGTTTTTTTTTTTTTTTTTTTTTTCAAGTTGATTGTAACATCTCCACGAATCAAAGTCATAGTCCTCAAAACATGGGTCGACGAAGTCTATCGCCACCAAAAGTACAACAATCATATAACAGCTAAAAAAAGCCAAGAGTTGTCGGATAATTAATTGTCACTAAGAAATCATGATTAATATATGACTTTAATTTTTTCATTGTTAATTTATTATTTTTATCAGATTGAAAAGGGAAAAAATTACCGCCTGTTATACCATATACTAATGAATTATTTTCTCTTATCATTAAAGAACTATAATACCTAGTGAACTTTTAATGCAATTAATCCCTAGACGAAAATGGAACTTCAGCCATTGGAAATAAAATATAATTCATTAATCATTATATAGAATATATATACATTCTTTGGATCAAAAGATTTTCTTGACTACTTATTAATTACATTTTGGATGTAATTTGAAATACACTTGCTTTGCTTCAGATTTGGAAATTTGAGTAAATGTAATATTCTACCTTGGTTCTAGCAATGTGGCGCTCATTTCATTTGCTGATATAAGCTTATTTGATGAGAACTCTAATTCAGGCATATTCCGTTCTGTGAAGAATCCAGGTTGCTTTGGCTGTAGCAACGAACATTCACTGCTCAGCATTACAACCACAGATGCCATATTTGGCCTGTCTTCAGGTCTCTGTTGTACGCATAAAAGTCCCATATGAATGCATCTCAAAATTTCAGGTACAGCATCAGAATCCAGAATTTTATCTACAAGTTCTAATGGCCTCTCTTCCATCCATAGTTTCCATGCCTGAAAATTAATCAACCAAAATATAACAAGTTTGTTAGACTCTACATTGTTTAGCGTATAAATAAACATTGAGCTTTGGCATAGGGTCCTCAATACCAGAAAGTCTTCAGAATTGTAAGATCTCAAGTTAGAGCTCTACTAAAAATGTCAATCTAGCGCCGCGCCCCCTCCCCCCGGGGCACCAAAAAAAAAAAAAATCTTACATGTCCAAGAAGATTATGATTGTGATCTGGGTGAAAAAATCCTCTGTTTTTCTTCCCACTGATTATCTCCAGAACTAATACGCCGAAGCTGAAGACGTCGGATTTCATTGAGAAAAGGCCATCTACAGCGTATTCAGGAGATATATAACCACTGCAAAATACAAACAACTTAAGTTTGTTTGGTATAAATGCTGTCAGAAATAAACTGTCAAACATAAAATTGATTTACTTACTAGGTTCCTGCCACTATCTTTGTGTTTGCCTCAGTTTGATCTCCACCAAATAGTCTAGCCATGCCAAAGTCTGAAATTTTCGGGTTCATGTCTTTGTCCAATAACACATTGCTGGCCTTAAGATCTCTGTGAATAATTCTAAGCCTAGAGTCATGGTGAAGATAAAGAAGTCCTTTAGCAATTCCACCAATAATGTGGACTCGCTTATCCCAGTCAAGAATTTTGCTTTTCATTGGATCTGATCAATTTATCATCAATGTTAGAAAACTGTATAACTGGTTCAGCAAAGAACAAGAAAAAAAGCAGGAAACAAAAGTTGTAGTAATTGAGCAAGAAAGGATCTAACCAAAAATGAACACATCTAAGCTCTTGTTTGGCATATATTCATATATCAGCATTTTTTCATCATTCTGAATGCAACAACCATGAAGCTTAACAAGATTTCGGTGCTGAAGTTTAGAGATCAAGATAAATTCATTTTTGAACTCTGTCAGCCCTTGTCCTGAACTTTTCGAAAGCCTTTTCACTGCTATTTCTTGCCCATCATCTAATTTACCCTGGAAAAATTAAACATTACCTGAAGAAGTTAAGATCTTGTGAAGATGTATTATATAACTTATCTTGTATGCAATATTCCTTATGCTACCTTGTATACAGGTCCAAAACCACCTTCACCTAGCTTGTTGTAGCTTGCAAAATTATCTGTTCCTTGGATTATCGTAGTTAAATCAAATACTGGCAATTCCATGCCTTCATTGTGATCTTTGTTTTCATACTCTTGCTCATGAGTGCCTTCTATCATTCCTGACAATAGTCATAATTACTCAACAATTAAATAGAGTCTCTTGATCAAAAGATTTTACGATGATTTCTGGCAATAGTTTTGCATAGATTGCTCTGATTCATGTTTCAAATATACTTAATGATTCCTAACCATAAAAGAATAGCTCATTGACCAATCTAATCAGCTATATTTTGTGCATTTCCTGATTTAGGGTCTGTTTGACATTGCTGTGGGAAACCGGGCGTTTGGAAATTTGAATTTTTTGTTTTTTTTACTATTCCTGCTTTTGAATAAAACGTCATTTACTCTACTTCTTTCTAAAGTTGGTTTCCAAAAGAAAAACATCTATGCTTCTTTGTAAACAGACGCTTGGAAATCATGTCATTTAACGGGGTTCACCTGACTCGATTGGTATGAATTGGAACCCTTATCGCAGCTGGATATCGGAGGTTATTAATACCAAAAAAAAAAAAAGAAAACCCCCTTTAATCAGTCAATAAATATACAGTGAAATATAAGGAAATAGCCTAGCCTAATTGACATCAAAAACTTGCATTTTGGGGTTTGTTTACCTTTTCTTCTGAAATTTCTTCTCCATATGCAAAAACCGATTAACATGCTGATGAACACTATAACAGCAGCGCCAGCAATAAGTCCTGCTTTTAGCTTATCGGATGATCCTTCATTCTTCTCAATCTTAGCTGAAAACACAAGTGTGTGAATAGTTAGTGCACATATTTCCGAATTTGAGGCGGATTCTTTAAGGGCAATTGAATTTGTATTAAAGGGTTCGGACAAGTACATTCTGCAGAGAAGAGTGTTTTCTGCTAAAAGAGTGTCTAATTGTGTTCCTAATTTCAACTTCTGCATAAAATAGAGAAGACTAAAAAAGACATACCTAATTCTGGAGAAGCCAACCTTATGTAGATGTCTTCTCCGCCAGCAGGTACTCCTCTTATATCAAACAAATCATTGAACCAAATCAAGCAGCCACTTCCACCATTTCTTATGTCTAAACTTGAATATGCACTGCAAGAGCAGTTTCTCAAGCACACTCTTTCGCATTCCTTAAGATCAATAGTCTTATCATACCAAGAAGAAGATGTATCAGGCAATTTAACCCCTGTACGCTTAACAAATCCATCGGTTCTGCAGTCTGCTTGAGTCCTTCGAACACAACCATCTGACCACACTTGCATATTCCAATCTCTTGGACTTTTCGTCACAAACCCGTCTAGGCATTCGCATATAGGAGAATTATTTATCTCACAACCAGTATTTGCACCGCAAAAAGCATAATTCTCACACTGATCTGTCTGTGCTGTGGCAATTACAACCCAATCTTGTTGGCGTTCATCCCAGGATAAGCGTTGGACTAGGCCTGCAGGACTCAAAAAGTACCTTGACAAAACTGAAATGTTTAGAACATCAAATTTGAAGTAGATCTCTTTATCATTTATCACAAATTCATAAGTAAAGATAGGATCAAGCCTCAGAATTGGAGTTCCTGTTAGACGTAGCCCATTCCAGGATCCTGCTCTGTACACTACTCTATCTTCTTTCTTCAGAAGTAGTTGCGGATAGCCCTCAGTATCCAAATGAAAAGAAAATAGTCCTCGACCAGGATCATCTATGCTCTTCCAAGACGACTGAAATGTCTCATGACCAGTTACTAAGTTTAATCCGATCTTCATTCCTGGAAGTACTGTGTCTCCCGGATGCTCAAAACTCTGCCACAGATAGTTCTCTGGGTTACTGTCATTTGCTTCTCTTATGACAACATTTCCTGTGTCCAAAAGCTGTGCAACTGGATTCATTACTCTTCTCGAAGTATTTGATGACCATATAATACCGTTTGTGCTGTTGAAAAGGACAAGATTTCCTTGGCTTGTAATATTTAGAACTGCTGTAGTGTTTGAAAGTGCCGTTTCTCTGTTGGCTACCCATACAATCACCGGAGGAGATACATTCTTGTACCACAGTCCCAAGTACCGCCGTTTCGGATCCGTAAGACCGATAAATCCGAGCTCATAATTTCCTTTTGCTGAAACAAGAGTCTCTCCATCTCTTAAAGGGTGGGTTACGTTAATAGTGTCCAGTGCAGTGCAGGATATTACCAAGAAGACGATGAAGAAACAGGAGTAGAGTAGAAGAATGGTAAGGCTAAAGCGGCTCATTTGTCACTTCCTTCAAAACCCAGAAAAGAAATGATGTTGGTATGATCATAAAGGGAAAGTAAGAAGCTAGTTGGTCAAGCTAGAAAGGCAGTCGGGGCTAAACACACGCAATTGACTATTGTGGCTTGAATTGAATGGTTGGCTCTGACATTCACAGTTAATGTAAATAAGTTGTTGATACATAGCTATAAATTTTTCCGAATAAGATTTTTAGGGCGAGTACATAAAATTAAAAAATTTGTTCGCCAATTAAAACTCTGAGAAACCAATTCAAAAAAAATAAAAATAAAAGGTAAGTTAAATTTTGGTTTGATCTTAAAAATTATTTTAAAAATAATAATTTAATTTAAATTTTTAATTTTATAAGACCATGGTTAATCAGTCTGATTAAATATGTAAAAAAAATTAATTAGTTGTCTAACAAAACCATAAATATGTTAAAAAATATTGACGCAAAATAAACCATAGTCCTTACTTTTTATAGATTTTTTCTGAGAAATTATGAAATATATAACTAACTTTTGTGTGCAATTCATGGCTAACTTTACTAAAACAATATTATCCGGTTTAACTTTAAATGGAGACTTCAACTCTGAGCAGTCAATAATCTTTACTGTACGAAATTGCATTCACAAGCATATTAGTTAACTCTAAACAGACATTCTGATACGCTGTTTGATGAGATGAAATTGCAACCCTACAAGATATTGGAGATGGCTGGAAAAAGCTGGACTTGATATGTGGTAGTTTACATACGGAATAGAGAAAATATCGAATCAAATTGAAATTTCGAATCAAAATATAATAAAATTATATAAAACCAAATAATTTTAATTATAAACCGAACTTAACCAATTTATGAGACTGATTTGGTATTGGACTTTTACCAAAAATCAGACCGAAAACCGTATCAAACCCAAAAATCGAATATAATACCAAATACTATTTCAATAAATTATATAAAAAATATTAATAAAATTTCAGTGAATTTAATTATATACATTTCATTATATTATCAATCAATATTTATTAAATAACACATATATAATAATATATGATAAAAATAAACATGTTTGTATTTAAAATATAATAATTAAATTATTAATAAAATATTTTATTAATTTCATTATTATTATTATTATTATTATTATTATTATTATTATTATTGTTATTATTATTATTAAGAAGCAAAAAATGTGAAATGCTTATCATATCAAAATTTAAACTTAAAATATAAATATAAGAAGATTAACATTATATAGTTCCAAATTATTCAATAGACCAATAATAAATGAAATGCCCATTATATCACAATTTAAATTTAAAATATAAAAAATAAGAAAATTGAAATTGTATGGTTCTAAACCTTATTATTAAAGAAGAAACAGAAGAAATAATTTTTGTATGCTGAGTTATATTTTCAGGTAATTACAATGCAGGCCTACATATACACAATGCTCAAGCTAAAGATGCCAACAAGCTTGGTGTCCTTTAATTAAGGGACAATGACAACTATATGATTTAATTTCTAATTGCTAAAATTAAGGCTCAATATATTCTAACATCCTCTCTCAAACTCAAGTTGGCAATGAATTTGCTAAATTGAGTTTGCATGATAAATCATGAAATCGCCCTAGTGGATGAGCTTTAGTGAAAACATCAGTTGTCTGATCAATAGAAAATATAGGAGAAAGTCGAAGTGTACCATTGACAAGATGGTGCCTAATAAAGTAGTGACAATCAATCGCAATATGTTTGGTGCGCTCATGGAAAACATCATTGTGAACAATCTGGATTGCACTTTGATTGTCATAATAAATGTTTGTAGCATTAGATTGGAAACCCCCATATCTTGTAGTAACCATCGTAACCAAAGAAGTTCAGAAGTAGCGTCAGCGAGTGCCCTATACTCTACCTCTATACTTGAGCGAGAAACTACTGTTTGCTTTTTACTGCGCCAAGAAATAAGAGAATCATCCAAAAAGAAAATAGTAGCCTGTTGTAGATCTTCTATCTATGGGATCACCTGCCCAATCAGCATCTGAGAATGCATACAATATTAGTGGAGACTGTGAAGAAAAGTGAAGACCATGAAATAAAGTACCCTTAACATGGCGAAGGATACGAAGAACTGCAGCAAAATGTGTACTGCGAGGAGCAACCATGAACTGACTAACAATGTGAACTGCATGAGCAATGTCTGGACAAGTGGTAGTGAGATAAATAAGACTTCCAACCAATTACCTATAGAGAGTAGGATCATCCAAAATTGTTCCCTTTGTAGGTGAGAGTTTACTATTAGCTTCAAGAGGAGTATTGGCAGTCTTTTTTTTTCTCTTTCTTTTTAGAGAATGTTAGAATATATTGACCCTTGATTTTAACAATTAGAAATCAAATCATATAGTTGTATGATGCATGCTCCGCAAGTATACGGAATCGTACAAGTAGTAAATAAATATCATCCTACAGAGATTGCAAATTGAGTATTGAAATACTAATTGTGTTTATTTGTATAAATAAAAAAAATGGTGTTTTGAAATTAACTAAACTTAAACAAAAGAAATCTGAATTAATTAACAGTTAATTTAAAGAGCTAGGGTTCTTAGTACCAATTCAACCGTTTCTTAAGATTAATTAGTACCTAAGCCAAACCTAACCTTAGTCCAATTTAAAGGCATCTAAAGAATCATTGGCTTTCCTCTTAGACAATCCTACAATTAACCAAGTAGATTGACATCTTAGATTTATAGCTCTCACTGGCTAAGTGTTCGATTAACCTGGTTTAAGCACTAATCGTTTATCAATATTAGTTGCTTAAATGTCTCTCCACTAAGAAAGCATCTAATATGTTATTGTTTATATCTAATGGAACCTATCTCTCAATCAAGTTTCATTGTGTAAATTCAATCAAAGGGTGATTAATCCTATGAAGGCATTAAGTTCAATAATAACCAATGGATTTAGATTAATGGCTTAGGTTTAATTGCAATATTCACATGGTTAAATTGAAATAAGAACCCTAACAAAGAACTTAGCTACTCATATTGATGATAAGAGAAAAAGATGAAGAATAAAAGAAAATAAACATCATCATTAATTCAAAATAGTAATAAACAATAACAATTATTTAGAAAAACCCCCCTTTGAAATAGAAGGCTTATTGTTCTTCAATCATGATGCTCAATCTCTAAACCAACATAAAATAAGAATTAGTCTTTGCTCTCTCCAAAAATGATAAAAAGACAATTGTAATGTAAAGCTAGAAAAATGACATAATGTTTTGTTTTTGGAGGTTCACACATATAAAAAACCCAAGCCTCCAGCACCTTGATTTGCTTTGTGAAATCTCTATCATATCCCCCAAAATCAACAATTAACTTTAAGTTCGGATTGGCTGCCATCAGGTCGCACGGCCATGTGTATTTAAGCGCACGGTTGTGCATAGCTTTTTTCTATAATTCACTCCAATTAGCCTTAAATGATCATTTGCTTGCTCCTTTGACTCTTCTAGCACGTTCATGAGCCCCATGCAACTTTCCTTTATTGCTCTTTGACTACCTAAATGCACTAAAATGACAAAAAATAAACCAAATAATACTAAAAATAAATAAACACACACATCATACACACATATATTCAAACTAAACAAAAACTCAACAAAAGAAACACAAATGCAATTGAAATAACTTCTGATCCTAACACATTGAGTGCTTAAAATAATGCATTTCTCACACTCATCAAGATTCCCTCACACTTGAACAATTGCTTGCCCTCAAGAAAAATTCGAAGACACATATTCACCTAAAGAATTATGCTCATTAACTAGCTTTAACTTGACTAACTAACTCAATCTTCCTTTAATAAAAAGCTTAAAAACTCAAAATTAAAACAGTAACCCGAGGTCAATAATGCATTTTTTTTTCGTGTGAAGAGCATACTTTTTTATTAAAATCATGAAATCAAACAATTGACACCTAAGAAAAATGGAAGTAAGTAGGAATCATGCCAACAATTAGAGAGTTAAAAATTCAGCACATATGTGGTTCTAAGAAAAACTTTTATTCAATTAAAGTCTTCCCAATCTTAGTATCCCCCACCTTTCCTGTACTACTCAGTGTGGATACCTCCAAAAAGGTCCTATGGATACTCTTACTCTAAAAAAAAACATTGGAGTAGAAGAAGCATTTAAAAGATTTTCTTTTTAAATTTAGCTCCAAACTAGTGCGTTTTACACTCCATCTCGTTGTTTTTCTTTAAGAAAAAAATATACCAAAAAACATGAGAATTTAACCACTCTAAAGTAGCTTTAAATTCCTACTCACAAACACTTTTCTCAAGCATCAATCATTTGAATTCAATTGTTCAATAGAAAAGTAAGAATTAAGTTCATTAAAATTTAAAAATCCCTAACCATAAGTCACACTCCTAATTTAAAAGTCCAAACAAATCATTAAAGGAAGATTAAAGCATTTCCTCAAGAAAACCAAGACTAATGAATAAGGCTCTATATGTGAATATGTTGCAAAAATTCAGGTGTGAGAGTAATGCATGAATAACACTAAAATTAAACTAAAACATGCATGACTCTTAAAGTGAAACAAACACACAAAGAAAATAAAACAAAAAATAAATAAATAAAAACTAAAGAACAGTGTACTTCCCTCAATCTGATGCACTTGGTAGGGAAGTCAAAGGAGTGACAATAATGGCTTTTGCCGCCTCATTAATCATCTTAGACCTTTTGCTTTAAGGGAGTATGCGAAAGATTTCATCAATTTAGGCTTGCAACCTTTCTGCCCTTGATTCACAATGTCTCTCAAATTTGTCCATATCATTAGACAAGTCCATGATCACGTTCCTAATCTTATTGTCAGAGATGTCCATTAGCTCCTTGATATTCTTCATGATCCCATCACTCCAACTTTTAGTGTTCCCCCTCTTCCTTGCCTGGTTCTCACTTTCATTAGTTTCTTCCTCCATTGTGTTAGGAGGCAAAGGGACTTCACCATGTTGCATTACTGCTTGACGCAACAAATAGCATCTTCTTGGAGTGACATCATGAAGCTCATTAAACTCTGTGATGATTTTAGCCTGAAAAAGGTAATCTTCATCTAAGGATTCGACTTCTAAAGCTCCAATTGATGTTTAGCAAATTCAAATGGAACAAAATACAAAGGCAAACTAGTGACAATATGTCCCATTAACAACAATGCCTTCCTAGCCTGCACAACACGCCACATAGAATACAAAACAAAGTATGTACTGCATACTTTTGTGTTAGTCTTCAAGCACCATAAAATAAATAACTCATTAGGAGAAACCCTAGTATTATCCTTTCTTCCAAAGATTATGTGTGATATGAATTTATGCATGATCAAATATGAGTCATCTTTGATCAAACCATTAGTCATCACTTGACCTTCACAAACTCTATCACCTCAAGTGATTTCATGCCAAAAACTACTCATATTATAATCCAATGGAGGTTGACAAACACCTCATTCAGGAAAATTAAAGATATCATACATGATTTCATAATTAAAATAGTACTCTTTCCCAAAGAACCTACATGAAAAGACCCCTTGATTTGCGTCTAGAATCTTAAATGTTGTGTAAAATTCTATTATTAGCTCAAAGAGTACATCATGTTGGGCTGCATCTAATTTAGAACACCCTAATTTATTGCAAAACACATCTATGGTTCCCTTAATCCCCATGTTCAAAAGTACCTCATCATTAAAGTATTTCAGCTTGCTAAAATTTCTTTTGACTAAGGTGCAGAATCTCTTACCTTTTCTCTTCAGAATAGATGGCAAAGAAAGCTTCATAATCATTCCTTATGTCTTTGGACTTACCCTTGCCATCATTAAGCCTTCTTCCTTGGAATTGAATTTTTGTTTTAGCCATCATGACAATGTTAGTACTTCACAAAAAAAAAAAAAAAAAAATAAAACAACACAAGAGAATGATAATAAAAAAAAATAAAAACAAAAGAAAAGAAAAGAAAAGTAGGGTTTAAATAAGAAAAAAAGGGTATAGGATACAAATGATTTTATTCCTAAAACAAAAAGGAAAAGAAATAAATTTAAACTTTT
>CATIWM010656023.1:0-11733 GCA_949671775.1 Mallotus repandus
TAACTTTGTTTGCCTATCCATCTCATTATCTACTCGGTTAATATAATATTTACATCAATTCCCTGTGGATCGACACCCTACTTGCTCTATACTAAGTCCTTAGAGACTAGGGTTATATAAATACAATTCTACCCGCTACCACAGTCCTCTAGGCCTGTCATTTAGCTGCCTGGTAGCTTCAATAAGGTCAGCTCGTATTATCAGGATCTTCCTCTGTGTATAAAGCAGATGGTTGCTGGGAAGGGCTTTGATGGTATTATTTCTACCCTTACTTATGGCTCTTATGCATCGAGTCAGGCTATGATGTGCGCTCTAGTTGAGCGGTGGATGGATACTACTAACACTTTCCATTTGCCTTTCAGGGAGATGACTATCACTCCATTTAATTTTGCAGCCATTACGGGGCCGAGTTTCTCTAGGGAGCCTGTCCCTTATAGTAGTGAGGCATGTAGTTCTGCCATCGCGAGGAACAGATGGCTGAGGGATCTCTTCGGTGTTACTAATTTAGTGAAGTCTGGTCTACTTTGATATAGTATACGTAGCTTGTAGAGAAGGTGAGGTTGAAGCACGACGTGGGTCGTGTTAATTCTGAGCAGTTGGCTAGGTGTTTTTTATTCTACCTTCTTAGTGTCATTATCTTCCCGAATGCCTCCGACACTGGCTTCCTGCAGTTGTTACATGTCTTGAGGAACTTAAGGGATCTGCTGAAGTACAGTTGGGGCATACCTGTTTTTGCCCACGTGTATTTTGGTATGGATGCGGCTTGTAGAGGACGCTCACGCATTTGTAGCTGCTTGTTCATGCTAGATGTAAGTGTTGTCTCTTGCTTTTGGATTGTTTTGTCTTTGATTATTTTAACTTCTTTCTTTTTGACAGGTTTAGGCTTATGAGTTCGGGCTGTTTCCTTATCCCATTATTGAGTGTTTGCCTAAGAGTGGCTTTGCCCGTCTTCGACGATGGATAAGGAGGACTTCTGGTTTGATTGAGAGTCCGACAGAGGGGAGGGGTCTCTTGAGTAGATTGGCCCATGGTCAGGTATGGTGCATTTTGTCTTTGCTTTGCTTATTCTTTGGCAATTCTTTTTGCTTATGAGTTTCTCGGTTAGATTCATCCATGTTGGTGGATGGAGCGACAGGACTAGTCGATCGAGATGGGAGTGGCTTGGCACCTGACACAAAGGAGGGTCTTATTGCCCGGTCTCATTGATAAGGTATGGTATCTGGGTGAGTGGGTCTATCATTAGTGGGATGGACCGTTTATGAGGAGAGTTCTTGTTGCTTCCTTTAGGGATATATTTTGGGGTTAAGAGAGGATATCTCTTTGAGGATTTCCTGGAGGGAGCTCATTTCTCTTATATTATATCTCTCATGCCATAGTTGATTGATATTGTGGCCAATGAATTTGTTCCTCCTCCACCTCCTCAGGCAGATCCTTCACAGCCTTCGGGCTCTAGAGCTAGGACTTTGCAGTCATCCTAGGGTTGTTTTTTTTCCAGGGTAGCATCTTCTAACTCGGTATGCTTCTGAGCTGTGTTTTTCCTATTTTTATGTATGTAACAAACTTTGTTAGTATTAAACAGTAAATGACATGAGTTATGAGAGTTTTATCTGCAGAATTCTGGATGTCATCGAAGGAAATCATATTCCTCGCATTTTGATGAGGAGAGTGACCCTGAGATCGATGGGACAACACATGCCAGTGGTATGGGACCTAGCGGTGCTACTCTTAGTAAATTTATAAGTGCAGCACCTCTAATGTTGTATGGGCTGACATTTATAGGAGTGGGGGCTTGTTTCCTTTTGCCTAGAACGGGTACACCATTGTCGAGTGTAGTGCCTGCAGATGCCATTCATGTTAGCTTCTTGGCTCTGTGAGGTTTTTCCTCTTTTTTTGCTTTATTCGTTATCTGATTTCCTTTTCTATTTAGGTGCCTGTTTCTACTACTCAGTCTTGGTATACTGCTACGATTGGTGCGTAGGAGTATTTCATGGAGTTTACTTGCGCACAGAGCATACTGCCTTCTTCTTTTATTGATTTGCTCCTGGTTTATGCATGTGTTTTTTTATAAATGCATGAAATGTGATTTATGATGTTTTTCTAATGCAGAATGAACATAATCACGCTAGTCATGAGTGGGAGAGGGAGCGAGCATCTTATCGTGAGCAGATCGATCAACTTCATATGCAGCTGGTAGCCTTTCAGATGGATGTAGAGGATGCGGGGCTTGGCTCAGATGATGGGGATGCTTGAGTGGATTCAGCTCTTACATTTGATGGCACCCATGGTCAATGTATTTGTTAGGAGGCTAGGTATAGGCTTTTGGTTGTGGTTGTCCAGTGTTGTATTATTTTCCTGAGGTTATGGACTCAGGGTGTTGTATTTGGGCCTCTGTCCCATATGTTGTATTTTGTACTGATGGTTGTTGTTGTTGTATTCTGGATTGACTGACTTGTATGCTCCTGATTGTGATATTTATAACTGTGATCATTCTATCTGATTATTCCGCTTCATTTACCTCTTTATTTTATTTTTCCCTCTTTTGCATTGGGCATCTCTTTTAAGAGCTCTTCACGCCTATCTGGGTATTTTTCTTTTTTCCTCTTTTTGCCTAGGGCATCTCTTTTTAGAGATCTTTGCACCCTAGCTGGGGTTTTTTTCCCCTTTTGCCTAAGACGTCTCTTTTTAGAGCTCTTCGCACCTAGCTGGGTTTTTTTTTGAGGTTCGACGATAGTGGCTAGCAATATGGAGGAGAAGTAATGAAACAAGTAAGAACTGCAAAGCATGTAATGAAAATAAGCAAATTGTACTTAGCATGCTCGATGGATTTGGATGATAAAGATGTATTGCATTCCCTCAAATGTACTTACATGATTTGACAAGCATTCACATATTTACTGAATACATTTAAGAAAAGCATAGTTGCATTTATACAGATTTTGAATTGACGGTACCCATGTCCTTAGTCAGCCTCTTCAAGTTTTCTAACTAAGTATTTTCTCTTAGTTCCCTAATTTTTTTCCTGAGCTACCATTTTTTGGTTTTCAACTTAGCAAGATTTTTTTTATGTAACATAGTACTTTTTTAAGCGATCTGTGTTGGTAGGCTCAGAGAAATCATTTCCACCATAATCCATCAGCTTGATAGCTCCTTTTGATAGAGCGGTTTTGACCAAATATGGGCCTTCCCAGTTTGGCCTGAACTTCCCTCTAAGGTCTAAGAAATTTTGTTTTGGCTTGCTTTAGCACCCAGTCTCTTGCTCTCACACTCTTATGTTTGACTTTTTTGTTGAAGGCTATAGCCAGTTGAGCTTGAGACAATTGTGTATGATACAGTGCTTTGAGTCTCTGACTATCCAGAGTAGTAAGGCTATCATGCCTTTGCTGAGCCCATTGTGCTTCAGGTAGTTCGAATTCAATTGATATTCATAGCGACTTGATTTCCATCTCTACTCGGAGTACTGCTTCAAATCCATATACTAGTGAGAAAAGAGTGGCTCCTGTTGAAGTTCTGACTGTTGTTATGTATCCCCACAATGTATATGGTAGTCTATCTGCCAAACCACGATAGGTCTGAGTCATCTTTGACAAGATCTTTTTGATGTTTTTGTTTGCAGCTTCAACCACCCCGTTTGCTTGTGGTTGGTAAAGTGAGGATTTATGATGCTCCACCTTATAACTCCTTAGTAATCCCCTCACTTCCCCTTGGAACTGAACACCGTCGTCTGAAACTATGTGATGGGGAATCCCATATTGGCATAATAGGTTTTTTTGATGAACCTTGCCACTTGTTTTGCCCCTAGTTTTTTGTATAATTCTGCATCGACCCATTTCATGAAGTAGCCGATTGCTACTAGGATGAACCTGTGTCCATTTGAGGCTATCGGGTGGATTTCTCCAATTATGTCTAATCCCTACGCTGAGAAGGGCCACGGAGAAGAGATAAAGTACAGCTCTATTAGGGGAAAATGGTTGATGTCCTAGTGAATTTGGCACTTATCACACCTTTTTATGAATCTGATACAGTCTTCCATCATCATCATCCAAAAGAACCCTTGTCTCATTAACTTCTCAGCTAGAATGGCATTGTTCATGTGCAGACCATAGACACCCTCGTGTACTTCTTCCATTGCTCCAGCAGCTTCTATCTCATCTAGACATTTGAGTTGTATCCTGTCTGAGGTTCTTTTGTATAATACACCCTGGTGTGATGTGAACTTCGATGCCAATTGTAGGATAACTACCTTATCTTTTTCGACTATCTTCTCAAGGTAAATTCTCTTTGTGAGGTATTGTTATATATCATAGAACCAGGGTTTGTTGTCAGCTTTTGCTTCTGCTATTCTGAGGCATTTATGGCTAGGTTGCTCTGATTTGAGTAGGATTAGAGGCTTCATGGGCATTTTGGTCAGTCCTTCCCATACTAATGTCAGGGAAGCGAGTGCATCTGCCATTTGGTTGTGGTTTCTAGGGAGATGGATGAATTTGCATTTTTGGAAAGATAGGGCAAGTTATTGCAGATGGCCTAGATATGGCCTCAAGTGTTGTTCTTTCAGTTCCCATTCTTTTGTAGTCTGATTGATTACTAACATGGAATCCCCAAATATTTCAACTTTTGTCACTCCTAGAGCTATCGAAGCTTCTATGCTAAGTGCACATGCTTCATATTCTGCTTAATTGTTTGTAACTCTAAATGCTAGCTTCTTAGCAATTAGCACCAATTCACCTTCTGGTGTTAAGAGTATGATCCTGTTTGCTGCTCCAAATTGGTTGACTACTCTGTCGAAGTACATTCGCGATCCCTGCACCTCAATGGTCATGCGGAGGTCATCTGGGAAGTCTAGTTGAATTTTTTCTGAATCTGGAATCAGGTTGAGGGGCTAGGAATTCAGCGACTGCTCTCCCTTTCATTGTCTTCTTAGTCAGATACTGCACATTAAATTCTATAAGCAGAACGAGCCACTTTGTGAGTTTTCCCACTAGGGATGGAGCTTCGTAGAGATGCTTCATAGGATCCATTTTGGACACATATTAGATCTCGTATGATTGAAAGTAGTGTCTGAGCTTCCTCATTGCCCATACCATTGCTAGGCATATTTGTTTGACCAGACTGTATTTTTCCTCATAGGGCAACATTTTCTTTCTCAAGTAGTAGACTGCATGTTCTACTTTTCCTTCTCTCTTTTGGGCTAGCATTTCACCGATTGCATTCCCTTCAATGGCTAGGTATAAGGTTAATGGCAACTCGAACTTAGGTGGTTTTAGAATTGGTGGATTGGCTAGGTAGTTTCTGATCTTATCGAATTCTAACTGATACTGTTCGTTCCATATAATTGGCTGATCTTTTCTGAGTAGCTTGAAGATAGGCTTGCAAACTACTGTTAACTTGGCGATGAACCTGCTTATGAACTGTAATTTCCCTAAAAACCCTCTGATTTCTTTTTTATTTTTGTCACTGGCATTTCTCTGATTACTTTTACTTTATTTGGATCCACTTTGATTCCATTCTGGCTAACGATATACCCCAGCATCTTGCCTAAAGTTACCCAAATACATACTTCTTAGGATTAAGCCTGAGGCTATATTTTTCAACCCTTCTGAGGAATTTCTTGAGAGCAGCTAGGTGCCCCTCTCTGTTTTCTGATTTAACCATCATGTCATTTACATACACGTCAACTTCTTTGTGTATCATGTCATGAAATATGGTTGTTGCCATTCTTTGGTAGGTTGCACCTGTATTTTTCAGGTCGAAGGGCATTACCCTGTAACAATAAGTAGCCCATTCTATAATGAAGGACATCTTTGCTTTGTCAATGATGGCCATCAGAATCTAATTGTATCTAGAAAACCCGTCCATGAGGGAATACATTGCATAGGAGGTAGCGTTGTCTATCAACATATCTATATGAGGCAAAGGGAAGTTATCCTTTAGGCATGCTTTATTTAGATCTCTATAGTCGACATAAATTTTGACCCTTCCATCTTTCTTTAGCACTGGCACGATATTTGCTAGCCACTTTGGATAGTCTACCACCTTTAGGAATTTAGCCTCGATATGCTTTTTGATGTCTTCTTTTACCAATTGCGCCCATTCTAGTTTGAGTCTTCTCAGCTTCTACTTTACTAGTTTACACCCTTCTTTGGTGGGGATGTAGTGTTGAGCGATGTCTCTGTCAATGTCGGGCATGTCTTTATATGTCTAAGTAAATATTTTTGAATATTTTATTAATATTTTTTCAATTTCTCTGCTCTCTTCAGGGGTAACATCTTTCGAAATATGCAAAATCCAATGCATGGTTCATTTTCTGTGCCAATGTTAAATGGTTCAGTGCATATAGAATGAATGTCAAATATGCAAGTGTTTTTATCAATGTAATGCACACTACCATCAGAAAAGACATCAAATAAGTAAGCAAAATATGATTTCATTGCATTAACTTTAAAGTTCATTACATCATCAGTTTCAAATAAAGAAAAAGTATAGAGAACATCTCTAGTATCTTCAAACAGAATGTCATCAATGCTTGATTCAAAGATGGCAGGAACTTCCTCATAGTTGAGGGTCTCAGTCTCAGATTCTTCATAAGCTCATCAACATCAGTCTTAGTGATATCTTCTGGCGGGCATTTTTCCTTAGCAGAGTCAATGACATCTTTGAAGATTTCAAAGCTAGGTTTCTCAACCCCTTCCTTTTCCCACTTCTTGGTCTGTCCCTCGTAGACCTCAATTGAGCCTTCTAGAATAAAAAAGGTGGACTTCTTAGTTATAGTGTCCTTCTCAGGATCATACCCCAAGCCATGTCTGCTGGTTTGTCCTTGATAATTAAGGAATTTTGTAATCCCAATGTACCGTCCACCCAATCCTATTCCAAGCAGGTATTGCATTTTTTCATTATTACAAAAACCTTTAGGTCGACCCAATCCTCGTGGATTACAGAAATCTGGAAGCCTGGTGGCACTGTGTTCAAGCAAGCGATGATGTTGCTAGTTTCAACCGGAATAGTGATAAATTTTTCTTTAAGTAAGAATTTGATCTTCTGGTGTACGGTAGAAGGTATGCCTCCTGGTGGATGGAACCAGGGCCTCCCTAGTAGTAGGGTAAAGGTTAGAGGGATGTCTAAAATAGTGAACTGTACTATTGATTCGATATCTCCTGCAGTGACTATTGCCTTGAAAGTCCCTACAACTGGCTTCTTAAAGTCATCATAGGCTGGGATAATCATGTTAGATTCCTCTAGGTCTTTAACATTCATTCTAAATTTGTGTAGCAGCCTCAGAGGGCAAACATTGATGGTAGATCTGTCATCCACCATAACACATGAGGTCTTCTTAGATCTGACTATTGCCTGTATGAATAGAGGACGATTATGGACCCTTCCTTTAGGGGTTAGATCTTCATCTGAGAAGGTGATTGCATTAGCAGGGGCTTTCATTAGAGAAGCTATCATTTTTCAAGGCGTGGCATTGTTGGTGATCTTTGCATCATTAAGAGCCCTGACTAGAGCATCTCTATATTTTTTGGAGGCCATGATCAAATCCCAAATACTGGCTAATGCCTAAGTCTTCTTAAGCTACTTAAGAACCTGATCATCTTCTTCTTTAGTCGAAGCCATATCACTTGACATTTCTTTCCCCTTGCAAACATCCTTTTCCATTTTAGGAGGTTAATAGACTCTTCTGTTGTGAGTTATGTAATTAACTGAGGGTAAAGGCTTTTTACCTATCTGCTTCTTACTATATGGTGTCTCTTGACTGGTTACTTTTACATTATTGCCCTTGTTCCAAATAATGATCTCAGGGTCATCAGGTTCCAGGGTATCTGTGCCTTTTTTAACTTCTTTATTAGAGTCACACCAGATGTCAATTCCCATGACTTGTAGGTTTAGAGACTGGACAGTTACAATCATTTTGTCTTCTTCATCAAACTCTTCTTCCCATCCTGAGGGCATTATTTCTTTTAGAAGGACATGAGTTGTAGAAGGTGCACTGTACTTGACTTTGTAGTCAAATTTTCTAGATGGCTGGCCCAGTAGATGCCATACTTCAAGTTTATCTTGCTCAGTTTTGAGGCTTTTGTCAGCTTCATATAGATAAGAGCAGTTAATTACTTCACCATTCATAGGAAAGGCTACATCTCTAACTCTCCTTTGCATCATCAAATGAGGAGTGAATGCTCAAGGCATTGAAATATATTCAAATGTGGAAGGGTCCCATTCATCTTCACTAGAGTCATAACAGTCAAGAATCAGACTTAGGAGTTTATCTTCTGAGATCATTAGGAGATCTTTTTCTACTATGGCTTCTTATTCTTCAAGAGTTTCCTGGATGGCTTGGATTGATTATTCAGTAAAGGTTTCGGGTAGGCCGAATGAGATTGTGTTGATTTTTGGTGGAGGCATGGTTGGGTAATGTGGAAAGGGGTTGGTTTTGACATTGGGTCATCTTTCAGGATCATCGATTTTTCCCGAGTCAATGAGGTCTTGGATTGCATTTTTAAGAGTTCTGTAAATGTCAGTGGCATGGTTGGGCATTTAGTGGAAGTGGTAGAATAAGTTTTGGTCAATCTGAGGAGGCAGAGGATTTAGTAGTGGTTCTGGTTCTCTTAGTTGTAAGAGCTTCTTTTGCTAGAGTCCTTGGAAGATCTTGGACAGTAGGAGGTTGAAGTTGGAAAATGTTTGTTGATGACATTGACAGATGGTGGATTGAAATGTCTAGTTGCACTTGGTTTATCTCGGTAGTTCTGGTGAAGGTATTTTGGTTTTAGGTGTTGGTTCGAGTGTTTCGGCAGAAAGTGTTTTTGGGTTATTAGGTTTCTTCATCTTCAATTCTGATCCTAGCTTGATAAAGTGCTTGGAAATCAGGGTAGTGGGCAAACATCATCTATTTCTTAAAATGGGGAAGTGATTCCATGATTATCAATTCTATTTGCTCATCCTCCGGAGGACGGTTTCTCATCTTGACAACTTTAGCTCACCATCTTGCGACATAATTAGAGAAAGATTTACTAGACTTCTATTTTGTAGTTTTCATATCTTTGTGAGTTATATCTAACTGAGTATTGTATTCATACTGCTTGATAAAGTTTTGGGTTAACAGCAACCAGTCACTATTAATTTTATCCTCGAGGTTAAAGAACCATGCTCTTGGTCCCTCTTCAAGTAATGTGAAAAAGAATCATACAATTTGTGATTCTGTAAGCATTTGTAGCAGCCATAAATGTGGCGTATTACCTCAGATGAACCCTCGAGTCCCCATTTTTCTCAAACTTGGCAAAGTCTAGTAATTTGAAATCATCAGGAAGTGGTTCATCTTTGAACAGAGCTAAATCAGTGAAGCTTTTGGACTCACGAGGCCCCTTATCCTTAAAGAAAAAATCCAGTTGAGCCATCCTATTGGCTAGTAGTTTGACCTCTCCTACTGATTCAGGTTTGGTTAAGTCAGCAATCTTAGCAGGTTGTTGCTATGGTGTTTTAAAGGCACGATAATACTCATCATCATCTTCAATCCATACATGAGTATGAAGGACACCCTTTCCTCTATTTGTTTGCGAGTGGATAGATGCAGATGCTTCGTTTATGGGAGTAGCAGCATGATTTCCATCTTTGGAATTTTTAGTTTGAACATTAGTGGCCTTGATTTAGGCTTGGAGGATTTCTGCTATGGTGCCATCAGTAAGCAATTTTTGAATCCCCTTTTTCAGTTTATCCTCGAATTGTTGGCATCAAGTTTCTTTTGAATCACCCATGTTGAGATCTCATTTATTGCACATTAGTGAGATAGAATAAACAAATGATGGATGATGCATGCATGATATGCGCCTGTAAAAGAATACAGAATAAACAAATGATGGATGATGCATGCATGATATGCGCCTGCAAAAGAATACAATTAGCATGTACGCATGACGTGCTCATGCATGGCCTTATTATGATGGTTGCAGATGGCTATAAAAAGACGTGGTTAGTATATGCTATCTATATGTATGTCATGTATGCATGATTATATTAGCTTTTCGTGCACAAGGAACAAACCAATCATAAGCAAGCTCTCGCTTCCAACCTTATCGCTCCACGAGGCTATTGATTTCTTTCCTAGGTAGGGTTTGACCCGATAGTTAGCAAGGGACTATGGTTCCGCTCTCAGACTAGGCTCTTTTGATTTATTTTTATGAGAATCAAGAGGTAAACTAAGGAACGATGGTCAAATACGCTCAAGATAAGCGTATAATATCAATGTGAGGACAATTCATTGGGTCACAAATGGCGTCTATAATCCTTACACGCCCACGTGTGTAGGGGCTGTAGTCAATAAGAGGGGTCCAGTTTCATGTCCCCACATCGATATTCGATACGTTTACCAAAAGGCATGAAAGTATTATTCAAGATTTTACAATTTGATTCTTTCAACACAAATGTCTGCAATCTAGTCGAATTCCTGACCCATTTATTTGATCTGATAAGGAAAAATGGACGACAATTGTAGGTTCCATCATCAAAAGATGTCACTATTTGCCAGTTCTTACAGGCTATTCATACTGAGGTGAATGATTCTTATCATTCCTTGCACATCGGGCTTATGCAAGGTAAACAAGGATCACACAGTTTAAGTGTGAGCAATCAATGAGAATGGATGTAATGACGTTAATTGGTGATGGAAACTAGAAGTATCTGTAAGCACCCAATTTCGGGATAATTAGAGCATGGATGCAACAGAGGACCCAATGATGAAAATAGACTGTGAAATTAGATTTATTGGATTTGATTTTATTGGTTTTAAACTAAATTGTAAATTATTTTTAGGAAATATTATTTTTATTTTAATTATTGTTATTATTATTTTTTTTATATTTAAAATAGATTTAAAAAAAAATTTAAGTTTTCAAAAAAAAAAAAGAGACAAAGTGATGAATGGGTTAGGCCCATTCATCACTTTAGCATGGTTCCCTTTTTTTACTGCATTTGTATTTTTTTTTTTAGATCTCCGACCGGAAATGTAGATTTCCGGTCAGGAAAATGGGCATTTTCCGATTTTAGTGTTGTTTCTTTTATATAATAAGATTTCCAGTCGGAAATAGGCCTTTTCCGATTTATTTTTTTTACAATTTTTATTTATTTATTTACTTATTTGGTAGTTATCTATAGATTTTGATTAATTTTTATTTGATAAATACATTTGTTTTATTTGATAAATAAAGTGATAAATATATATATTTTTTATAGATAAATAATTAAAATAAATTTTTATTATCCTGTACCAATTTAGGGTTACAGGATGGTCTCTTATAAATACGTGATTTCCTTTTCACGTAGGGGGGAGGTTTTTCATTTTTCTTTTCTCCCCACCTCTTTCTGATTCTTAGCCGTCAACCAAAGACACTCACTTTTCTTGATTTTTTACGTACTTTTTTTCAAGTTTTAGCCGTGAATCAGATCCAAATAAATCAAAATCATAGACAAACATAACAAAAGTCACAGGCTTTCATTAATGGTGATCACCTTTTGAGGGGAATCAATACGGCATCATCAAACTAGTTCTTTTTCTATTCATTTTTCTTTTTTTATTTGATTATTTTTATTCTATTTAATTTTGATTTTATTTGATTTTATTTTTATTTTTTTATTTACTAATCTTTATTTATTTTTTGTGTTTATGATTTTGGATGGGATGATTTGAATCTGTGGTGGTGAACAAGATCCATGGAATGCCATGGATTAGCTTCTGTATTCAAATGTATTTTA
>CATIWM010656054.1:0-22199 GCA_949671775.1 Mallotus repandus
GTTGCTTTTTTGTTGCTTTTCGCTTTTCAGTGTTGTTATTTTTTGTTGTTTTTGTTACTTTTTTATTTTTCGATTATTTTTATGGATGTTTCAAATACACCATAAAAATCGTAAACATGTACATATTGATGATCAATAAATTTAAGATAATTTTTTTTTGAAAAAAAAAACTTATAAAAATTTATGTTTGTTCAAAAATAATATTTAATATATTTTAATTAAGTTTTGTAGGCTTTGATATGTCTTGATCAAATTTGACTAGTTTTAATTAACTCACTTTTTAATATCAGTAAAACTAATTATATATAATATTAACAATCAATTGCCCAATATAAGATTATGGCATATTATTATAACCTGAATTTTTATAAATTATAAAATTTAATTCTGAAATTTGCAGTGTTAATAATTATTTTATATATTTATGATATTTGAATTTTAGTAAAATTAAATTTGAATTTTTGGTGTTGAATATTATTTTAATATTATTAATATTATTATTTAGCAAATTATGTTAATGTAATGTATTTTTAACACACTTTAATATTGTTAAGTGTGCATATATATATTTTGTGGGTGAGAATATTTGGGTTGTAGATACTCTATTTTAAAATTATTATTTATGTCCTTTTGTACTTTTAACTAATATTATATTATAAAGTTAAAAATAATAATAATAATAATTTTTCCAAAACGTGAAGTGTATAGCACTTCTTCTTCTTCCTCTTCTTTCTATGCCATTTCTTCTTCCCTAGCAAATCGACGAGCCACCAGCACCACGACACCGTCCATCATCCATGTCAGAGCGCAGGTCATCCTCCACCAGCTCATCAACGTCTTCTTCAGCTCCGACGAAGTCTCTCTCTCTCTTCCCTTCGTTCTTCCATTTTTTGTTGGAACTTCTTCCCCTTGCCGATGATGTTTCCAGCGACAACGAGACCCGACGTTGGTCTCAAACGGAAGCTCATTCTTCGGGCTTCTTAAATCTTCAAACTGTTTCGAGTTTCAACTCTGGTAACGACTTCGTTTTTGAATAATTCGATTTTTAGTATTTTGAGTTTTTGTTTATTTGAGCTTGAATTCGATTTAATTAGCTTTAGTTGTTGTTAGATGAATTGATGTGGAGATTGAGAGCTTGCTAAAGATGATTTTTATGTATTTTTATGGGAATTTTGAATTTTTCAGGTTCAGGGTTACTGTTCATGGTACTGTTCCGGACAGCCCCGGGTAGGAAAATTTTTATATTTTTAATAAATTCTATATATTATATAGATTAAACTTAGTGTAGGAAGTTTATTGTGTAGAATTTTTATTATAAATTTTGAACTGTCACTTTTCTTGTATTTTATTAGACGCTGCAGTAGTAGTACATCTTGTTGTAGTATTTGATGTTGTTTTAGACTGAGATTCTGTATTTGAATAGTTGTTTGAGAATATTTTATTATTTTATAATATAATGATTGATGTGTGAAATGATTAAATGATTATTGAGATTTGTGGTTGAGAGTGGTGTGGTTGCTGAAGCTCGATTGACTTAGTGTCTCAGGGCCAGTCATACCAGTAGTGAGACTGCTGAAGCTCAGTTGATTTATTGTCTCTGGGCCAATCTTACCAGTAGCGAGACTGCTGAAGCTCGGTTGGCTTAGTGTCTCGGGGCTAGTCCACTACCAAATTGGAAAAGAGAAATGTTATTGGATTTAAATGGGTCTGATGGCCAGTGAGGTTCAGTACTGAGGTTCCGGACATTCTTAGGGTTCTGCTCCGATCCTCCACTTGTTTGCATCTCCTATGTTTATATGAAAAGTGTTTTTGAGCATTTGCTTGAAATGCGTGTATAAATTAAATAAATATAAATATAAATATATTATATTGATTGTTTGTATGCTTAGGTTGCCTGTATGCTTAGGTTGCCTGTGTATATATAATAATAATTCACTCAGTGAGGTCTGACCCCCCTCAATTATTTTTCAGAATTTTTCTCGTCAAACCTCTCCTAGTATTACTCTTCACCGGACTCTTTCCTCCCCGGCTGACTTATGTAAATTTTTAATATGAACTTTCTTGTATTTATAGATGTTGCAATATTAGTACGTATTTATTGTAGTACACTTTATTAGTAGTGACTGAGATAGTGTATTTGAATGTTTGTAAAATATTTTATTTATATATTATTTATGGAGACTTCGTTATGTTATTAAGAGTTTTAATTCTGAGGTATTTTTTATATGTATGTTTGATGTGTAATTTGTGTTTAAGGCTTGCTACAAGTTCCGGATTCGTGTGAATTCCTATTCCCTAGCACTGGTCTTGACCCCCGGGTTTGGGTTGTGAGAAAGTTGGTATTAAAACCTAGGTTTAGTATTGTGAATCTAGGTTAGTAGAGTTGAGTTTTCTTTGAAACTACTGTAGCAATTAGGTTCGACTACATCTTTGAAAAGTCTTCATTGCTTTTAGTTTTTTGCATAACTGTTAAGGTGTCTGTTGTTGTCTAAACTTTTGCTTATTTTTGTTCTTTTTAGAATAAGGCAAGCACGAGTTGCTCCACCATTTATTAAGGCTGATGATGGTGAGTCTTATCCGGGTGAGGCTCAAGACCCTGAGCCTCCAGTTAGGAGAAGGGGTAGAGGTAGAGGTAGACCTCGAGGAATGACAGGTCGCCGTAGACAGAGAGAGCTGCAGGATGAGGAACCTGCAGATCATGAATTTGATAAAGCTGCCTTTGTACCAGGAGTTCAGCAGGGTGCAACTGCTATACCTCAGGAAGTACGACTGATGCAACCTTTATTTCAGCAAGGCCATAAACCTCAACATAGGGTCCACAGGAGAGGTAGACATGGCTGCAGTGGAGCTTGCAGATTTGTCAGATTTGGTTTAGGTGCGACCAGTAGCAGTAGCGGACAGAGTTTAGGATATAGTTGCACAGGATCTGCAGCCAGTGCTTGCAAGACATGTAGGAGAGTCCATCAAGGACCGTGCTACATGGCTCCAGGAGCATGCTTTTGATGCGGACGGACCGGGCACTATGCCAGATCATGTCTTTATTCAGGTTTTCAGCTGTAGTTTCCACAGTCTTCTTATAGTAGTGTAGCTCCAGCTCAGTTTTCGCCCTGCCATTCTAGTACCTAAACACCTCTCAGTTTATGGCTCAGCAGGGAGAGGTAGAGGAGGTAGAGGTAGTGCGAGAGGCTTTAGTCAGGCTTCCACTAGCCAGCATAGAGGTAGAGGACAGGCTAGAGTCTTCACTCTCACCAGCAGGATGCTTAGGCATCCAATGCCGTTGTCGCAGGTACACTCCCGGTATATTTCTTTGAAGCTTGAGTCTTGCTTAATCCGAGTTCTACTCATTCTTTCGTGTCCCCTATTTTTGCTTCGAAGTTAGGTTGGCAAGCCATGAGGGTGGCAGTTCCTTTATTGGTTGCCACGCCTCTAAGTGATTCGTCGGACACCAATGTTGTGCTTCCTAGGTGTCCGGTGTTGGTAGAAGGAAGAGAATTGTCAGTGGACTTGGTGTTGCTAAATGTGATAGATTTTGTTGCGATCCTTAGAATGCATTAGTTGTCTCAGCACTATGCCACTATTGATTATCAAAGTAAAGAGGTGATTTTCAAAATTTTGAATGATGAAGAATTTAAGTTTGTGGGTGACAAGAGTTCTGCATCTCAAATGTTCCAGTAGCATGTGAGTTTCCAGATGTCTTTCCTGATGAGTTTCCAGGTTTACCACCTCACAGGGAGATCGAATTTTGCATTGATGTGGTTCCAGGCACAACTCCTATCTCTATGCCGCCTTATAGGATGGCTCCGGCAGAGTTGAAAGAGTTAAACAAGCAGTTATAAGATTTGCTGGACAAGGGTTTTATTAGACCTAGTGTTTCTCCTTGGGGTGCACCAGTCTTGTTTGTGAAGAAGAAGGATGGTACACTTAGATTATGCATTGATTACAGAGAGCTGAACAAGGTGACAATGAAGAACAAGTATCCTCTTCCGAGGATAGATCATTTGTTCGATCAGCTTCAGGGTGTACAGTTCTTCTCCAAGATTGACTTGAGGTCAGGTTATCATCAGTTACAGATCAATGAAGCCGACATTCCTAAAACGGAATTCTATACTAGATATGGTCACTATAAGTTTCTGGTGATGTCCTTTGGGTTAACTAATACACCAACTGCTTTCATGGATTTGATGAACAAGGTGTTCGGACCATTTGTCGATCAATTTATAGTGGTGTTCATTGATGATATACTGGTGTATTCAAAGAGTATGGAAGAGCACGTATATCACTTGAGGAAAGTGCTATAGACACTGAGAGAGCATCAAATTTATGCTAAATTCTCAAAGTGTGATTTCTTGTTGGAGAGCGTAGCATTCCTTGGACATGTAGTGTCTAAGGATGGTATTCAGGTTGATCCACAGAAGATAGAAGCAGTATCTGAGTGGCCTAGACTAAAATCAATCACTAAGATGTGAAGTTTATTGGGTTTAGCAAGTTATTGTAGGAGGTTGTCCAGGATTTTTCAAGGATTACAGCCCTTATGACCCGCCTAACTTAGAAGAATGTGAAGTTTGTGTTGTCAGAGACATGTGAGAATAGTTTTCAACTACTAAAGGAGAAGTTGACCACAGCTCAAGTGTTGACTTTGCCTAATGGAGAAGACAAGTTCACTATATATTGTGATGCTTCTAGGGTTGGCCTATGTGTTGATGCAGAATGGTAGGGTAGTAGCTTATGCTTCCAGACAATTGAAGAGGCATGAACAAAATTATCCTACTCACGACCTAAAGATGGCCATAGTAATCATTGCTCTCAAGATTTGGAGGCATTATTTGTATGGGATGACTTATGAAATTTACACTAATCACAAGAGTTTGAAATTTATCTTCAAACAGAAAGATCTGAACTTGAGGAAAAAAGATGGTTGGAACTTCTAAGGGATTATGACTGTGATATCTTGTACCATCCAGGTAAGGCTAATGTGGTAGCAGATGCCTTGTGTAGAAAGTCCTCTGGTAGTCTTGCTCATATTAGTGTGGAAATAAGACCTTTGATCCAATAGTTACATAAGTTAGTGGATTGAGGATTGATGATGAAGATAAGCAGATCATGAGGATTGCTAGTTCAGTTTAAAATCAGATCAGTGTTGAGGGTTAGGATCTTGGCTTAGAGCTTATGAAGTTTATGGATCCTATTCTGGTAGAGCTTGTGGAGAAGATTCGTGAAGGAAAATTCACTAATTTCAACCTTGATGATGAAGGTGTTTTATGGATTAGTAGAAGATTTTGTGTTCCTGATGTGGATAATTTGAGAGAGGAGATCCTAGAAGAAGCTCACTATACAGCCTACAGTGTACATCCAAGCGCTACTAAGATGTACCACATTATAAAGGATCTTTATTGGTGGGATGGAATGAAGAAGGATGTAGCTGATTTTGTCTCTAAGTGTTTGACTTGTCAGCAAGTGAAAGCTGAGCATCATAAGCCTTCTAGGAAGCTTCAACCTCTTCTGATTTATGAGTTGAAATGGGAGAGAGTCACTTTGGATTTTGTGACCGGGTTGCCTCGTTCAAAGAATGGATATGATTCCATTTGGGTGATAGTGGACAGGCTAACAAAATTACCTCATTTTCTGCCAGTTAAAGCTACTTGTCCTGTGGCTAAATTGGCTAGATTGTACGTCAAGCATATTGTATGCCTTCATGGGGTGCCTGTTTCTATTGTATCTGATAGAGGTTTTGTATTTACCTCTCGATTTTGGCAGAAGTTGCAGGAAGCAATGGGCTCTAGACATGATTTCAGTACTGCTTTTCACCCTCAAACAAATGGTCAATTTGAGAGGATAATCTAGACACTTGAGGATATATTAAGAATGTGTGTAATGGATCTTGGAGGTAGTTGGGATGATCATCTGCCACTGGAAGATTTTCCTCACAATAATAGCTACCATAACAGTATTGAGATGGCACCGTATGAAGTCTTATATGGAAGGAAGTGTAGGTCCCCTTTGTGTTGGGATAAGATTATAGAAAGAGAGTTAACTGGACCAGAAATTATCCAGGACGCATCTGAGAAAGTCACTTTGATCAGAAAGAGATTGGAAATAGCAGCTAGTAGGCAGAAAAGCTACGTGGATCTGAAGCGCAACGATGTGGAATTTCAGGTTGGGGACTATGTATTTTTGAAGGTGTCACCTATGAAGGGTGTTATGAGATTTGGCAAGAAAGAAAAGTTGGCATCGAGATACATTGGACCTTTTGAGATCTTGAGAGAGTTGGCTTGGTTGCCTTATCAGTTGGCTTTGCCTCCGAGTTTGTGACAAGTGCATCCAATGTTCCACATTTTGATGCTCAAAAAGTATATTTTGGATCCTTCACACGTGTTGTAGCCTCAGAGTGTGGAGCTGAATGAATATCTGACATACGAGGAAGAACTAGTTAAGATTGTTGATTATCAAGTTTACCAATTGCATTTTAAACAAATTCCAATGGTCAAAGTATTGTGGAGGAACAACAACGTGGAGGAGCACACGTGGGAGACTGAGGCTAAGATGTGTATGGCTTACCCTTACCTCTTTCCTTGATGAATTCTTATTTTTAGTTCTTATTTTAAATTCGAGGTTGAATTTTTGTAAAGAGGGAAGATTGTTATAACCTGAATTTTTATAAATTATAAAATTTAATTATGGGATTTGCAGTGTTAATAATTATTTTATATATTTATGATATTTGAATTTTAGTGAAATTAAATTTGAATTTTTGGTGTTGAATATTATTTTAATATTATTAATCTTATTATTTAGTAAATTATGTTAATGTAATGTATATTTAACACACTTTAATACTGTTAAGTGTGCATGTATATATTTTGTGGGTGAGAATATTTGGGTAGTAGATACACTATTTTAAAATTATTATTTATGTCCTTTTGTACTTTTAACAAATATTATATTATAAAGTTAAAAAAAATAGTAATAATAATTTTTTCAAAACGTGAAATGCAGAGCACTTCTTCTTCTTCCTCTTCTTTCTATGCCATTTCTTCTTCCTTAGCAAACCGATGAGCCACCAGCACCACGCCACCATCCGTCGTCCACGTCAAAGTGCAAGTCATCCTCTACCAGCTCGTTGACGTCTTCTTCAGCTTCGGCGAAGTCTCTTTCTCTTCCCTTTGGTCTTCCATTTTTGGCCGAAACTTCTTCCCCTTGCCGGTGACGACGGGAGCCGACATTGGTCTCAAATGGAAGCTCATCCTTCGAGCTTCTCAAATCTTCAAACCGTTTCGAGTTTCAACTCCAGTAACTACTCCGTTTTTTAATAATTCGATTTTTAGTATTTTGAGTTTTTGTTTATTTGAGCTTAAATTCGATTTAATTAGCTTTAGTTGCTGTTAGATGAATTGATGTGGATATTGAGAGCTTGCTAAAGATGATTTTTATTTATTTTTATGGGAATTTTGAATTTTCCTGGTTCGGGGTTATTGTTCACGGTATTGTTCCGGACAGTCTCGGGTCGAAATTTTTTTATATTTTTAATAAATTCTATATATTATGTAAATTAAACTTCATGAATGAAGTTTATTGAAATTATCTGTAGAATTTTTATTATAAATTTTGAACTGTCACTTTTCTTGTATTTTATTAGACGCTGCAGTAGTAATACATCTTGTTGTAGTATTTGATGTTGTTTTAGATTCAAATTCTGTATTTGAATAGTTGTTTGAGAATATTTTATTATGTTATGATATATTGATTGATGTGTGAAATGATTAAATGATTTATTGAGATTTGTGGTTGAGAGTGGTGTGGCTGCTGAAGCTTGGTTGACTTAGTGTCTCGGGGCTAGTCATACTAGTAGTGAGACTGCTGAAGCTCAGTTGACTTAGTGTTTTTGGGTCAGTCTTACCGATAGTGAGACTACTGATGCTTGATTGACTTAGTGTCTCGGGGCCAGTCCACTACCAAATTGGAAAAGAGAAATGTTATTGGATTTAAGTGGGCCTGATGGCTAGTGAGGTTCAATATTGAGGTTCTAGACATTCTTAGGGTTATGCTTAGATCCTCCACTTGGTTGCATCTCTTGTGTTTATATGAAAAGTGTTTTTAAGCATTTTCCTGAAATGCATGTATAAATTAAAAAAATATAAATATATTATATTGATGCTTGATTGCCTGTATGCTTAGGTTGCATGTATATATATAATAATAATTCACTCAGTGAGGTTTGACCCCCCTCAATTATTTTTCAGGATTCTTCTCGTCAGACCTCTCCTAGTATTACTCTTTCCTCCCCGGTTGACTTATGTAAATTTTTAATATGAACTTTCTTGTATTTATAGATGCTGCAGTAGTAGTACGTATTTGTTGTAGTACACTTTATTAGTAGAGTGTATTTGAATGTTTGTAAAATATTTTATTTATATATTATTTATGGAGATTTCATTATGTTATTAAAAGTTTTAATTCTAAGGTATTTTTTTTATATGTATGTTTGATGTGTAATTTGTGTTTAAGGCTTGCGACGGGTTCCGGATTCGTGTGAATTCCTATTCCCTAGCGCCGGTCATGACCTCCGGGTTTGGGTCGTGACACATATGTTTTCTTTTAATATCACAAAAAAATTAAAAAAATGTATCTCAAATTTTCTCATTCATAAAAAAATACAGCATTTTTGAAATTAAATTAAAAATAAATTTGTCATTTATGAAAAAAATAACAGTATATTTTGAAATTTAAATTAAAATAAATTTCATAAGTTGTTTTTTTTTTTCCTTAAAATTTGAAATTTTAAGTGTACCGGATGTTTGAGCTACATCAACTGATTTGTATATTTGAATTTTTTTTCCGATATAAAAATAATTGAATAAAGAGAATTGGCAATCGAATAAAATTATATAAAAAATTAAGAAAAAAGAAGTTGAAGAAAAAAGAAAATACTTATAATTTTAATTCATGTCGATTTGATGTACTTTAAGATATCGAATGCACATAAACTCCAAGATTATGACTTTATTATTCTTCATCATCGATACATGTTCTCTTTTAAGAATTTCGGAAATAATGACGTCAAGGAAGTTGCTTTGAGATTTTGAATTTTGGCTTCTGTTTAAGGAAAGTCAAAATGCCTTGGATGTGTTGATGTTTATATGTTGACATGTGAAGTTTGTCTTTTAGCCAAGGGTCGTTTGTTTCATGAAATATAAGGGTGAGAATCGGAATCGGAATGAGTGATTATGATTCCTAATGTTTGGTTCATTAAAATTTTACAAAGGAATGGGAGTGGATTCCCCCATCAATGAGAATCACCCATTCTCCTTCTTGGGGTAAGGAATGACTTTTCATTCCCATGAAATCATGTCAAATTAATTAAAAATTAGTCAAAATTTTAAATATTGTCATATATTATTAAAATTTATGAAATATAATATTTTTTCAAATAATAAAATAAAATAAATTAAATTCATAATAATTATTATTTAATATATTTTTATGTATAAATAAGATTGATTTTGATTCCGATTACCTAGTATAACCAAAAACTTTATTAATATTTTCATTCCATTTCTGTTTCCCCTCCATTCCCATTCCCATTCCCATTCCAATTCTGATTCCGAAGTATGAACCAAACGACCCCTAAAAAGGTAAGCTTATATATAATCCAAATTAGAAAAAAAAAAACTTCCTTAAAGCTAAATACTTTTAGTCAATGTGGCTTTTGATATTATTTTTAGTTTTTGGTCTATTTATGAAAAAATCCCTTTTATTAATTAGATATCAATTAGTAATAGCTATTTTAAAATATTTTGAGTCAAGAAGATTTAAGAAAAGGTTTCACTATATTTATTTATTTATATTATACATGCTTTTCAAATTTTCATTAATAAAAAATTATTAGAATTTGATGATCCATATACTTAATTAGATAAAAAATTACGGAAAGGATATTTATTTTAAAATTTTAATTATTAATTTAAAAATAAGGATTTAATTGGTTAAAAATAAAATTTTAAAAGATTTAATCAGTATAATTTAAAAATATAAAATTTTAATTATATACATTTTGTAAAATTTAATTAAATATAACATTGAAATGTGAGAACTAAAATTTTGATGAAAGGATTCATTGTATGAAAAAACAGAAGTATAAAGATTGAATTAAGAAAAATTAAAAGTATGGGGATCCAATAGAGTAAAATTGAAGTATATGGACTCAATAAAAAAAAACTAAATAGTTAAAAAAACATTTTGCCTAAAATAATTATGATACTAATTGGTAGGGTATGAAAATTTTAAAAATATTAAAATGTAGATATTAAAATGTCACAAAAATATACATGGCTAATATATATATATATATAAAGTGTCAAGTTCTAAAGTTATTAAGTCAAAAATTTGACAACTGTTTATCTTCGTAGTTAAGTATTCACTCTAAAAACTAATGTATCAAACCATTAAAAATCTTAATTATTATTAAAAATAAAATATTTATTGTAGTTTCTTAGTATTATTTTTTAACTACAACACTAATATACATATTCCAATACTACTCAAATTCTAAATTTTTTTATATAATACGTAATTTTTTTTTTCTCAAATCACTCAATCATTTTTCCTATACCATTAGAAATTCTATTTTTAAAAATTTTCTTAACTGAAACACTATTATACATACTCCAATAGTAATTAAATAGTAGTCAAAACAAATCCTATTATATTTAAAAATAATGGCAATAAAAATTAAAGAAAATAAAATTAATGTAATATATTTTTATTTTTAATTTACTTAGTTACCTTTTCCTCTTATAAAAATTCTTATTTTAAAAATGCATATATTTTATTCTATATAAATTACTTTAATTATACTACATTTAAAACACTACTCTTCTTTTTCATTAAAAATTATATCTTCTATTCTAATTAAAACATCCACCTTTTATTCAATTAAAAACATATTTTTATTTTTCTTTAATGTAAGTAAAAATGTGTAACTTATAAATTATTTTATAATTTTCTTTTATTTGATTTATTCAATTATTATTACTATATATATATATACACACACACGCATATTTATATATATGTATGTATATCACTTTTATGTTTGATTTATTTGTAGTTTTTAATTTATTAAAATTATCTAATAATTATATGAAAATGTGCATATCATCTAAAATCCGTGCAAACGCAAACGAAATAGTAGGGAATCCTATTTCACAACTTTATATCAAAAGCTATATATTTAAGGAATATATATATATATATCTAAATTACAAAATTTTAATTAATTATTTATTTTATCAACTATTAAGCCTATATAGTAGAAAAACAAAACTTATTAAACAACTTTAACTTCATTTAATCGTGATTTTTCCCCACGAAAAAAAATATATACATTAAAAAAATTAAATTAAAATAAATAAACTAAAATAGTACAAATTAAAAAACCTTTAATATGTCATTTATATACCCAACAATAAATATAATTCTTTAACACAAATACATTTCAACTGTATAAGAAGTTATTGAAAAAAAGCATATGAACTTGTTTTTTATATTTATTTATGCATAAAAATATTTACAATCAAATAGTAAAATTAAATAAAATAAACTTAAATTTAATTTCTTAAAATATTTTAAATCGTTTATAAATTTGTAATACATCTCTCAATTTAATTCAACTAATTAAGTAGCTTAATATCTCTTAAAAATTAATTAACCAAATAAAATAACTAACTAATTAATTTACTAAAAATTAACTAATTGTAAAAACATATATATTATATGTAGCAATTTAAAATATAATTAATAATATAATTAATGAAAAAAGAACATATGAAGTAAATTTATTCCAACAAATTTCATTAAATATTTGTTAAAAATAACTAACTAATTAATTGAGAAAAAGTTAACTAATTATCTAAACCATACACATTATATGTAGCTATTTAAAACATAATAAATGAAAAACGACTCCACGAATTTCACAAAATTAGTGACGGTTCGTCCATCACAAAAATTAGTGACAAATGAAGTCATCTGTCACAAAATTAATGACAGATGGAGTCGTCCATCACAAAATAGTTACGGAAGGATTGTCCACAAAAATTAGTGACAGACGGACTAGTCCGTCTCAAATTTGGAGGAAATTTGAATATGAGATTAAAAATAGGGGGATTAAAGATTGAAAATTAGTGATGGACTACCATCACAAAATTAGTGACGAATAAGTAGTCTGTCACAAAAATTAGTGATGGACGGACCCATCCATCATAAAATTAGTGATGAATGAGTGATATGTCACAAAATTTACTGACGCTCGGACTCGTCCATTATAAAATTAGTGATTGATGAGTCCGTCCGTCCCTAATTTTGTGACGAATAAGTCTTTTCCTCACTAATCTATCACTAAATTAGCGATGGACTCACTTGTCCGTCACAAAATTAGTGACGGGTGAACTTGTCTATCACTATTTTAGTGATAGATTTTTAAGTCCACCACTAAATTTTTTTAAAATATAGAAAAATAAAAAATTAATGAAATCCATCACTAATACATCACCAAATTAGTGATAGATTAGTGGCAGGCATAAAAGTCAATCACCAAATTAGTGAGGAATTCTAAATCCATCACTAATTGGCGACAAATTAATGGTGGATTATAAATTCGTCACTAATTCTCGATAGATTAGTGATAAATCATAGATTTGTTGTAATTTTTTTTCAAAATATTATTTTTTTTCCTTTAATCTCAATATCTGTTACTAATCTATCACTAATCCGTCAAAATTTAGAGACAAAAATTTTCATTATAAATTTCATCACTAAATTTTAATATATATATATATATATATATATATATATATATATTTGTAGTGTCAACTCGTTGTTGGTCGGACATGATGGTATTCAGTGTTGGTTCAATGGCTCTTCTCCTATGGCTGCTTCTTCTTAGTTTGATTTCTTTTTGTCATTGTTTCAGCTTTGGCTTTTGGTAGTTGTTTCGCTTGGATCTTTTTGTTTGTTCTTCAATTTGTGTTCTTTTTCTTGTCGTTTAGTTCATGGATGTGTCTTTCATCATTTGATGTTAAACCAAATGGTGTTTCTCCTCATTTTATGAATAAATTGGTGTGAAAAATTCAAATGTTTGCAACCTTTTGCAATTTTATTATAATTTTTTAATTTTGATAAAAATATATTAATTTGATAAATATTTGACAATTTTAGTATAAATAGATTTTTGGTCAAAATTAAATAAAAATGCTGACATGAGATCTTACAAAATGTCAAATTTATCTTTTTCAATTTTTAAAATCTATAATAGTCAATTGGTATAAAAAAAATCCAAACATTTCAAATTTCTGACAAATTTATCCCAGTTTAAAAATTTTAATAAAATATTTTAATTTATCTAATTTAGTAATTGTAATAACCTGAATTTTTGGTTATTATTATTATTATTATTACTATTATTCTATTTATTATTATTATTATTATTGTCTTTATTAGAATTATTAATATTATTATTATTATTATATTGGTTATTTCTATTATTATTATTGTGTGGTTATAAATATTATCATTATTATTTTAATTATTATTATTGTTGTTGTTATTAGTATTATTTTATTTTATTTTATTATCATTACCCTTATCATTATATTGATGTTAATATAATTATTGGTATTATTATTATTATTATTATTAAATTGATATATATATATATATAAAAGTGGACCAGCAGGTGGTGGACATGTGGTGTCCACCTTTAATAAAAAGGAAGAAGTATGGCGTTCTGTAGAGGAGGGAGTGACGGGGAAGATGAGTTTTGAGGGGAAAATTACCTTTTAATATTAATTTTTTTTCTCCATTCAACCCCCAAATGAACTCCGATCGACCCCAAATTTGATCGGCAGAGTCATCTCATCCTCCTCTACCTCTCTATAGCTTTTATTTCACAAGAAAATGTCTAAAATCAGCCTTCTTCCTCTGTTTGGCATTGTTTCTGCAGGTTTCAGGCAGCGAGTTTGGCTTCATTTCGTTCCTCTCGATGTCAAGAGTCTGTAACCGCTGATCGTGCTTCTGATCTATATCCGTAGAATATTTGACAAATATTTTTAGTTGCACCGAGAACTAGGTCAGGAGCGAGCCAGTCGAATTATTACAGAGGAGCCCACATCTGTTAGTTATTATTATATGTATGCATGTCATATAGAACTATTTACCCATTATCCACATGTTTTGTTGTTAATGTGAAATAAATACGTTGCATTAGACTTTTATTTGTTATTTATCTGTGTGGTGATTATTAAAATATATATATTTCATTATATATATAAATATATATTGTGAATATAGTGTTCTTGACTTGTATGCTGTTTTTATTATTGATATGCAGTGTTATTGTGATGTGATTTTTTTGGAGGACAGTAGTAGAATGTGCTACCTAGTGGGCTACACTAGGACTGTTGCATAACAGTACGCTAGATGCTAGGCTGTAAAGTTTTATTGATGTGAGGTTATATGATTTGTGGAGTGAGAGTGGTGTGGTTACGGTAGCTCGGTTGACTTAGTGTCTCGGGGCCAGTCATACCAGTAGTGTGACTACGGTAGCTTGGTTGACTTAGTGTCTCAGGGCCGGTCCACTACCAAATTGGAAAAAGAGAAATATTATTGGATTTAAGTGGGCCTAATGGCTAGTGAGGTTCAGTATTGAGATTTCGGACATTCTTAAGGGTCTGCTCCGATCTTCCACTTGTTTTCATTTACTGTATTGATATAAAATTATTTTGAGCATTTATTTGTTTGGCATAAAATGTGATTTTTAGCATATGCATCATCTGATTTCATCCACTTGCTTACATCTACTGTGTTGACATAAAAAGCATTATTAAACATCTGCTTGGAATGCGTGTATAAATATAAAATAAATATATAAATATTATATTGATGCTTGATTGCTTGTATGCTTAGGTTGCATGTATATATATAATAATTCACTCAGTAAGGTCTGACCCCCCTTAATTATTTTTAAGGATCCTTCTAGTCAGACCTCGGATAGTAGTTCTCTTTGCCGGAGTCTTTCTTCTCCAGTTGGTTTATGTAAATTTTAGACTATTCTTTCTTCTATTAATTAAAGCTGTAGTAGTAATATGTTTTTGTTGTAGTATGTGAGGATAATATTGACTGAGATTGTGTACCTAACTGTTGTATAAATATTTTTAGTATGATATTATTTGTGAAAAAGTTATTGATGTTTTAAAAGTTTTAAATTATGAGACATATTTATGGTATAATTGTTGTGAAAGTTGTGTTTAAGGCTTGCTACGGGTTTTGGATTCGTGTTAATTCTCGTTCCCTAGCACTAGTCATGACTCCCGAGTTTGGGTCGTGACAAAGTTGGTATCAGAGCCTAGGTTTAGTATGGTTGGCCTAGGTTGATAGAGTTTGAGTTTTCTTTGAAAATACTGCACCAATTAGGTTCGACTATGTCTTTGAAAGTCTTCTTTGCTTTTAGAAATCCGTGTCTATGTTAGTTCCCGTATCATGTCTTAAACCTTGTTGGTTTTTGTGTCCTTTTAAAATGAGGCGAACGTGAACTGCTCATGCTGTAAAAGTAGCATATAATGATGGTGAGTAGGAATTTCATAATGGAGCATCAGCTCTCGCCCTACGAGGCAAAGAAGAGGTAGGCCTTAGGTAGCAGCGGCTTAAAAACAGGGATAACAGCTGCCAGCAGAAATAGCTACTCCAGATATAGATATTATAGCTTGTGTGGCTAGTGTAGCAAAGATTAATCAAGGATTAGCATCGTTTAATCAAGCTGTACCACTAGCACAGTAGATGCAACTTTACTATACTCCAAGATTGAGAGAGTTCCAGTTAATGGTACTAGAGATGCTTTTAATTTTATAAGTACCATTAAGGCCAGGACAAAGATAGGATTCATGAAGGATAATGATTGCAAAGCTATCAGTTAAAGCTATAGCTCAAGACTGGTTTATGTAGTCGATCCAGTCATATATGATATGATTATTATAACATGTTTGGAGTTTAAAGAGCAATTTCTAAGATGCTTCTATTCCTTTCTATGAGGGACATTTACTGATGGAAATGGTTGCAAATACTCTTCAATATGTCATCTTAATGCTAGAGCTTAGCATGATCCTAGTGCATTGCATTCCTTGTATATCATATCTTTGCTTCAAGAATGGGAAGATAACAATTCAAGTTGCTAATCCCATTCTTTGTAGCAACTCCCCTCAGTGATGAGTTGGAAATGGACATAGTCTTTCTATCTTGTCTTGCATTAGTAGAAGGTAGAGAGCTACTTGTGGATTTGGTTTTATGGTTTTGTTGGATGTGTTAAACTTTGATGTGATTTTGGGAATGAATTGGTTGGCTCGACATTATGCTACCTTGGATTATCATGAGAAAGAAGTGATCTTTATAATTCTAGATGATGTACAATTTTGATTCAGAGGTGACAAGAGTTCAATGCCTCAGAATCTTATTTCTACGATCACAGCTAGAAAGATGCTTAGAAGGGGGTGTCAAGGTTATTCGGCTATGGTCAGAGATGTAAAGGCAGATAAGGGGATAGTTATGAATATTCCAGTGGTGTGTGAATTTCTAGATGTCTTTCCTAAAGAATTACCAGGGTTACTACTGGAAAAAGAGATAGAATTCTGTATCGATGTTGTACCTAGTACAAATCTTATCTTTATGCCACCGTATAGAATGGCGCCTACAGAATTAAATGAGCTTAGAGAATAATTATAAGAGTTACTTGTTAAAGGTTTCTTTAGACCCAGCACGTCTCCTTGGGGTGCACTAGTGTTGTTTGTAAAGCAGAAAGATGGTAGCCTTCGACTTTGTATCGACTATAAATAGTTGAACAAAGTTACCATCAAGAACAAGTATCTTCTTCCGAGAATTGATGACTTGTTTGATCAGCTTCAAGGAGCTCAGTGTTTTTCCAAGATTGACTTGAGATTAGGGTATCATCAGTTGAGAATTAAAAGTGGAGATGTACCTAAGACTGCAGTTCAGATGAGAAATAATCATTATGAATTCTTGGTGATGTCCTTTGGGTTGACTAATGCCCCCGTAGCCTTTATGAACTTGATGAATTGAGTGTTTAGACCATTCTTGGATAGATTTGTAACAATGTTTATTGATGATCTTGGTATATTCCAAGAGTGAGGCAAAGCGTGTTATACATTTAAGGTTGGTGCTTTAGACTTTGAGAGAGCACCAGTTATAAGTCAAGTTCTAAAAATGTGAGTTTTGGTTAGATCAAGTGGCATTATTAGGCTATGTGGTATCCAAAGAAGGCATACAAGTGGATCCCAAAAGAGATTGAAACCATTACAGAATGCCAAAACCTACAACATTTATTGAAATAAGGAGTTTTTTGAGTTTAGCTGGCTACTATAGGAGATTTGTGAAGGATTTCTCCAAGATAGCTACACTTTTGATAAGGTTCACTCAGAAGGATGCTAAATTTGTATGGATTGATAGATGTGAGGAGATTTTCCAATTGCTCAAGGATAGATTGACTTTAGCTCCAGTATTGACTTTACCTTTGGAAAGTGAAGGGTATACAATGTATTATGATGCTTCTTGAGTAGGTTGGGCTATGTATTGTTGTAGAATGGAAGAGTAGTTGCTTATACTTAATGTTAGTTAAAGAAGCACGAGCACAACTATCCTACTCATGATTTAAAAATGGCAGTGGTGTTTGCATTGAAGATTTGAAGGCATTACTTGTATGGTGTAACTTATGAAATATATACTAATCATAAGAGCTTTAAGTATATTTTCCAACAGCTAAATGTGAACTTGAGGCAGAGGAGATAGATGGAACTTTTGAAAGACTATGATTGCTTCATTCTTTACCATCCAGATAAGGCTAATGTAGTAGCTTATGCATTGAGTAGAAAGTCAACAGGAAGCCTTGCTCACGCTAGCACGAAAAGGAGGCCAATTGTTAAGGAGTTGCATGAACTGATTGATCAGGGTTCACAATGGAAGATAACCAAGAAATGTCTTTTATCTCAATTCAGAGTACGATCAGTGTACTTGGATAGAGTTAAGGTAGCACAGAGAAAGGACCCACATTTGTAAAAGATAATGTTTGAAGTGCAATAAGGTCAATCTAGAGATTTTGTTATTGACAGTGAGGGTGTACCATGTTTGGGTACTAGGTTGTGTGTGTGCTAGATATGGATGGGCTGAGAAAGGAGATCATGGAGGAAGCTCATTTTTCTGCTTATAGTGTTCACTAAGGTTCTTCCAAAATGTATCATGTTTTGAAAGATATATATTGGTGGAATAGGATAAAGAGAGACATTGCAAAATTTATGTCCAAGTATCTCACTTGTCAGGAAGTGAAATTAAAACATCAGAGGCCCTTATGATTATTGCAACAGTTGCCCACTCCAGAATGAAAATGGGATATGATTGTTATGGATTTCGTGATTGGATTACCTCATACCGCTGGAGGTTATGATGCCATATTAGTGGTAGTTGACAGGTTAACCAAGTTAGCCCACTTCTTGCCCATTAAAAAGACTTATACTATAGACAAGCTGGCTAGGTTGTACATCAACTGAATTGTTTGCTTGCATCAAGTGCGAGAAAGTATAGTGTCTGACAGAGGAGCTGCCTTTACTTCGATCTTTTGGCAAGAATTACATAAAGCATTGGGCACGAGACTTAACTTTAGCATGGTATTTCATCCTCAAACTGGTGGTCAGTCAGAGCGGACCATTCAAACATTAGAAGATATGATGCAGATGTGTGTAATAGACTTTGGCGGTCAATAGGATTTGCACTTACCGTTGATTGAATTTGCATATAATAATAGTTTTGATGCAAGTATTGAGATGGTTCCATATGAAGCATTGTATGGAAGGAAGTGTAGATCACCCTTATGTTGGGAAGTTGGTGAGAGGCAATTAACAGGCCTAGAATTTGTGCAAGTGATTTCAAAGAAGATTCCTATTATTCAATAGAGATTGAGAATAACTTTTAGCCGACAAAAGAGCTATGTTGATCCAAGGAGAATAGATGTATCATTTTCTGTTGAAGACATAGTGTTTTTCAAGATGTCTCCAATGAAAGGAGTAATGAGATTTGGTAAGAAGGGCAATTAGCTCCAAGATATATCAGACCCTTTAAAATTCGTTCAAAGGTAAGTGATGTCGCTTATAGACAAGTGTTGCCGCCATAGTTGTCACGGATTCATCCAGAATTTCATGTCTCTATGTTGAGAAAGTTCATCTCCGATCATTCACATGTTCTTCAGCCACAAACAGTGGAGCTTAATGAGGATTTTTCATATGAAGAGCACTCAGTGGTGATAGTGGATCAACAAGTTTGTCAACTGCGTACCAAAGAAATTCCTGTGGTGAAGGTACTATAGAGCAGCCATACAATGGAGGATTGCATTTGGGAGACAGAAGCTGACATGAAGAGTCAATACCCCTACCTGTTTTCTTATTGATGCAAAATTCAAGGACAAATTTTCTTAAGGGGGGAAGAATGTAATAACCCAAATTTTTTGTTATTATTATTATTATTATTAGTATTGTCTTTATTAGAATTATTAATATTATTATCATTATTATATTTGTTATTTCTATTATTATTATTATTGTGTGGTTATAAATATTATCATTATTATTTTAATTATTATTGTTGTTGTTGTTATTAGTATTATTTTATTTTATTTTATTATCATTACCCTTATCATTATATTGATGTTAATATAATTATTGTTATTATTATTATTATTAAATTGATATAACTATATATATATATAAAGTGGACTAGCAGGTGGTGGACACATGGTGTCCATCTTTAATAAAAAGGAAGAAGAATGGTGTTTTGTAGAGGAAGGAGCGACGGGGAAGATGAGTTTTGAGGGGAAAATTACCTTTTAATACCAATTCTTTTCTTTTTCTTCATTTAACCCCCAAACGAACTCTGATCGACCCCAAATTTAACAATCTCATCCTCCTTTACCTCCATATAGCTTTTATTTCACAAGAAAATGTATAAAATTTGCCCAAAAATTCAAAAACCAGTCAGCCTTCTTCCTCCATTTGGCATTGTTCCGGCGAGTTTCAGGCCGCGAGGTTGGTTTCATTTCGTTCCTCTCGATATCAAGAGTCCGTAGCCTCTGACCGTACTTCCGATCTACATCCATAGAATATTTGACAAATATTTTGAGCTGCACCGAGAGCTAGGCCAGGACCAGGCCAATCTAATTATTGTAGAGGAGCGCACATCTGTTAGTTATTGTTATATGTATGCATGTCATATAGAACTGTTTACCCAACATCAACATGTTTTATTGTTAATGTGAAACAAATACGCTGCATTAGACTTTTATTTGTTATTTATTTGTTTGGTGATTATTAAAATATATATATTTCATTATGTGTATAAATATATATTGTGAATATAGTGTTCTTGACTTGGATGCTGCTTTTATTATTGATATGCATTGTTATTGTGATGTGATTATTTTGGAGGACAGTAGTAGAACATGCTACCTAGTGGTTTACACTAGGACTGTTGTGCAACAGTATGCTAGATGCTAGGTTGTAAAGTTTTATTGATTTGAGGTTATATGATTTGTGGAGTGAGAGTGGTGTGGTTGCAGTAGCTCGGTTGACTTAGTGTCTCAGGGCCAGTCATACCAGTAGTGTGATTGCGGTAGCTCGGTTGACTTAGTGTCTCGGGGCTAGTCATGCCGGTAGTGAGACTACTATAGCTCAATTGATTTAGTGTCTTGGGGCCAGTCCACTACCAAATTGGCAAAAGAGAAATATTATTAGATTTAAGTGGGCCTGATGGCCAGTGAGGTTCAGTATTGAGGTTCCGGACATTCTTAGGATTCTACTCCAATCCTCCACTTGTTTTGAGCATTTATTTCTTTGGCATGAAATGTGATTTTGAGCATCTACATCATCCACTTGGTTGCATCTACCGTGTTGACATGAAAAGCATTATTAAACCTCTGCTTGGAATGCGTGTATAAATATAAAATAAATATATAAATTATATTGATGTTTGATTGCTTGTATGCTTAGGTTGCATGTATATATATAATGATTCACTCAGTGAGGTCTGACCCCCCTCAATTATTTTTCAGGATCCTTCTAGTCAAACCTCGTATAGTAGTTCTCTTCGCCGAAGTCTTTCTTCTCCGGTTGGTTTATGTAAACTTTAGACTATCCTTTCTTGTATTAATTAAAGCTGGAGTAGTAATATGTATTTGTTGTAGTATGTGAGGATAATATTGACTGAGATTATGTACCTGACTGTCATATAAATATTTTTACTATGATATTATTTATGAAAAAGTTATTGATGTTTTAAAAGTTTTAAATTCTGAGGCATATTTATGGTATAATTGTTGTGAAAGTTGTGTTTAAGGCTTACTACGGGTTCCGAATTCGTGTGAATTTCCGTTCCCTAGAGCTGGTCATGACTCTCGGATTTGAGTCGTGACAGTAATATAAATAAGATTTATTTAAAATTAAATAAAAATGCATAATAATAATAATTATTATAATTACTATTGAAAAATTGTTAAAATCACAAATGACTTTCATTATAATAAAAAAATAAAGATATTTCAAATATAAATTATTATTACTCTAGATAATTCAAACTTTTAAATTATTTCATAATTATTTATTTGAAAGTATTTAAGAATATCTAACTTTAACGCTCAAAGAAAATTTATCATATTTTTACTACACATACATATATAATTTAAAAAATATATATTAAAATAATAATCTATTATAAATTTATAAACTTACCATATGTAAAGTTAATTTTTTAATCATCATGTCAACACTTTTTATTCAATTAATCAAATTATTTTTAAATTTAGAATATTTTTTCTAAATTTGAAATGGTATAAAATTGTCAAAAGTCGTAAACGTTTGAATTTTTTTTACTTTAATCAACCTTTATGGATTTTATAACATAGAGGGTAAATTTGACATTTTACAAATGCTACATCTACATATTTTATTCAATTTTGACCAAATGCTTATTTGTACTAAAATTGCGAAGAATTAATGAAATTGGAATATTTTTGCCAAAATTAAAAAGTTGAGATAAATTTACAAAAGCCGTAAATGTTTGAATTTTTCATACCAATAAACCAATAAAATAATATTTATTTA